>JAQBSW010002906.1:0-93498 GCA_029291075.1 Eudiplozoon nipponicum
TAGGTGCTTCTCGATTATATCGGTCAAGTCATGTGCGACTGTTGGACGAGGTAGGAGGACTGTTCTAACTGCCGACACGTTAGACTCAGTAGGTGAAGATGTCCCTACGCCTTCTGCGATAGTCCTGGCTATGGGGTCTAATGTCAGCTTAAAATGGGTCAAGAAATCCATGCCAATGATATGGTCCTTGACATCGGCTACTAGAAAATTCCAACGGAAGGAAGATTTCTGGCCTAATGTTGCCGACATTTCTTTCATCCCTTTTACTTCAATTGGACTACCGTTAGCGGCCCATAGTTGATAATCAAATGTGGGGCAATCTGCTTCCACCACGTCTGACCTAACTATGCTTACCTCCGCACCCGTGTCTATGAGAAATTCTAATCCAGATAATTCATCCTTAATAATGAACTTGTTGCTGGACAGTCCGGCAATGTTTTCAAGATCCCCGCTTAGTGAGAATCGGACTCTCTTGCCTTTTATCTCGGTGCTATTTGTACTAGTCGCCTCTTTTGCTTTGAGTATGCCTTTAAAGGCATATCTGGGAGCCTTTGCAATGGAACCCCCCTACGGCTCCTACTAGCGGGGGTTGTTCCCTTTTCCCGGTGACGGATTCCTCTCAACCGGTTTTGTGCTTCCTTTCCATGTGGGTCCACCTAATCGCGGGTAATTACAATTTTCGCCTTGGCACTTCGCACTGCGTCCGTATTCGCAATGTGCCTTGCACCATCCGCGTGGCCCTTCGAAGCGTTGACGCGAGTGACTCCTTCGACGTCTATTATACCTATCCTGACTCTGAAGTTGTGCAATATCACTACGCAAGCTAGCAACTTCTCTACATAAGAAACGCAAAGTTTCTTGTATAGCCAGGTGGTTTTCGGTATCTGCCCTGCCTGGCTGCATCGTTACAGAATCTGCCATTACAGCATGAACTTGTGGTTCTTGCTGTTTATACACGACGTCTAACCCTCTGAGTTTTGTTGGCCAATCTATGTTCATTGTGTCAAATACTTCCATTGTTGTTCTGAGCCTAATTGGTAGCTCAGCTGTAAAAATGGAGTTGACTACATCTCTAGATTTATTCAACCTGGAAGCTTTTGTGCAAAGGCGTTCATAAAATTCGGACGGTAGTTGACGCCCCATTTTTCTAAGCGTAATAATTCGCACATTTGCGCTGATCTTCCAGGCTGATATCTCTGTGGAATTTCTGCCATTAATAACTCAAATGCATTATACGGCTTTTCTTCTACAGTTCTGTCTCTGAAATTTTCCAAAGCATTTCGGAAATTTTCAGGCAATGCCATCCATGCTGCAACAAATTTTTCCATAGGGTTCACGATATTGTAAGCACTAAATATCATTTGGGCATCTCCTACCCAACTTGAATGTTTTTCTGACTTATACTGTGGTAGACTTAATATTTTTGGACTGGCGCGGTCGCCAAATTTTGTTGAGGCCCCTAACCTATCCGTGTCTGTAAGCCCCATAGATGCCAGATCGCTGGAAGTCCTAAAATTCACAGTAGAATCTGATATGCTTATATTATTGCTAGTGTCATTTAAATTCAAGTCCGCTATGTCCTGCACTAACTTGCATGTGTCCTCATACTTAATATCGGTATCCATGATCAAATGTTTTAATAATTAAATTGACACTTACAATGGCAAATGGAAGGTGAGAGTCGGACAGCTGCTATGCCAGCAATAATCTGTTTCGATGTGTACGTGACCCACAAATAAAACAATTATACCTGTTCCAAGGCTCCTCCTCAGTGTTATATTATATCAGAACACAAGGCAATTGATGGAAGAGTTTATTTTATAATGTTGTAATCGTTTATTATGGAAAGAAATGTTAAAATGCAGCAGACGAAATTTCAATACCAGGTTTGAAGCGAGATACTCAAAAACTGAAAATTAGCGCACAATTTTAAAAATCAAGTCTTTAAACAAAGAATGTTCTGGAAAATAAAAAGAAAAAGTTCTTTTTAAATAAAGTTGTTACAATCAGCTATGGTGGTTTAAATTTATCATTCAAGGTCATTTTATATAAGGCGGAGGATTCAACATCCTCCACATTTGTTTATTATTTATCTTTAAGGTGGCTATTGCCACACTTCATCTGCCTACAATCTCAACCTAGCAATAGTTTGCTTTGCATAACGCGCAATTAATTTTTTTTAACATTAATTTTTTGTTATTCTACGTATCAAAATTTTTAACTTTCCTTACACCACTTGCACCCCATGTCACGCAACGTGACCTATGATTCCACATGATTCATTCTATTTTTCTCACACTCACTTGTCTCACGTGGTATAACCAGCTGTTTTCAGCTAACAATTGTGTAGCATTTTGAACAGTTTTTTGGTATTATGCCATCTCTGAGGCAATGTGAGAGTACGCATTTTATCGTTCCCTTTTGATTTTCATGTACATATTTTTACATAGTAACGTATGGCTCACACCTGAACTCACATTGTCTATTTTGGTATGACCAGCTACTTAGAGCTACCTTATTTGTGTAGCAACATTAAGGAGTTATCAGCTTCATATCATGGTACAGGCCACCTTCAATTCATATCTCAACTTCATCAGGTGCACAGTGACCACTCTACGAATATCGTGACCACAACACCGAGCACACGCTAGCTCCGTTGGTTGTATTCAAACACATTGACGGTGATCCGGCTTACCAAGGTTTAAACTTAAACCTGGCAACTTTAGTGGCAATCTACCTTGTTTTCATCACGCTGCGGCTCCCAAAACCTACACTGCTCTATTTTGCCACACGCGGTATGACCGGCCACTACAGCTAACGCTTTGTGTAACAATTCCTAGTTGTTATTTGACATCATATAATTGTTGTAGCAACCAACATGCATACTTCAGCCTAGCATTTACGTTACAATTTTTTATAGCTATTGGCAGAATAATAACCAGTTGCTTAAATTGGTTTGAACTCTGTGATGCATTTCTTCTCAAGCCTCGTCGAGAGGAAAGTTTTTTCTTAATTTCCGGAGGGGAAAGTGATGTAACGGCTCATGGACAATTCGCCGACATATTATGTAAATGAAATTCAAATTCAATTTATGCGGCACAAATTAGAAACATGCGAAATTTGCCGTTAGCCAATTGCGTGCGAGCTTTCAATTTAAGGATATTTAAGCACGGTGAATTTACCATGCTAGTCAGTTACCTGATTATCAGGTTGCGATCCGATTTGTTTGCATTCGCTGTCTTCCTGATATTTTTCTCAATAATTTTCGATCTCCGGATATGGAGATCTTTTTCAATGGAATGACCATCACCTACAAAGTTGACAATCAATATGTCAAGTGGAAATTTTAGTTTTAATTGCCTCATTTATATTTGTTGTTAGATCTCTTAAGCATAACTTGTTTTTTTAAATACTAGGTAAGTGTATGTCACATGGTTTATGTGTATGTCTTCATGTGTACACTTCGAAATGAGAATACAGTGATTTAATACCAATTACTGACAACTCACTAGGTAAGCGTACGCTATGCATGTGTGTATGTATTTTCCTTTGTTTTTGATTGAGGAGTAATCAACTACTGCACGTGTACACTCATCCCAGTGAAATTACAGCGATTTCGCCACATCTGACTAATCACTAGATAAGAGTATGCCATGTCTGTGTGTTTGTGTGTGTGTAAGCATTTGCTTAAGACTGAGAAATAATCCATTACATGTAATTACCGACACGTGTAACAGTCATTCATGTGAAACTAAAATGAAAACTGTCATTTTCTAAATGCACACGTCAGACCTATTTTAACACGTACTATCCTAAATGAAGTAATTACGAGTGGCATCCCGGTGAGGAGGGGGCAAGATACTGTGAATACAGTAACAACATGTTTCTTTTAAATCTTATTTAGGTACTAGTCAGTTGTCGCTTTTCCCTTCTTCTGTGCTCTTCGTGTGCGTCTTGCCTGCTGTCACTCGGGTATTTTCACCTATGCTGATTTTTGTAATTGCTTTACACACATTGGCAATTTCAGTCACGCCAATCTTATTGCTGCACAACTAGCGAGACAGAGCAACATCTACTTATTTGACTTTCACGTGTGCCAGTTACTGCAGATCTTCAACGAGATTACTCAGCTACTCACTTGCCACTGATGTCAACGCCACAACAGAAGGAACAACAACCCAGTCAACCAGAGCTGGTCTCAAGTGTCTAGGAGTATTTATAGACACTGCTACACTTTAACTAACATTCTCGGCATTTGCCGGAGAAAGCAATACCGGCTCCAATAAGGGCCCCCAAACAATAACAAATCTCAGGCATCCTGGCTCCTAACTAACTTTGTAACGTCGTACGGCATTTACTTGAAGCTGGGGCGTTTACCATAATAATATACTTATTTGACAACAAAGGCCAACAGGCTCAACAATTGAAATGATGAGGTACAAATCAAAAGTAGGATATGTAGAATTCTATGAAATTTTGACTAGCAAATAATTTAACCGTAACGGAGAAATGAGTAGTAAAGGGAAGCGTTTTCTTGAACTTTGTGAAGCTTGTAGAGAGCCGGAATATCAGTGTTGCGAGCAGATTACACTGACTTCCGTTTTGTGAAGTTGCAATACGCGGCTCCGCGTTACAACCCAACGATGTTCAATTTTACAAATATAGTTCTCTTTAAAGTCAAATAGTCTAATTCTGTTTTATTTATTTATTTATTTTAATTTCATGCATTACTACAGTTTAAACTACTACTAACAGTTCAGATATGATTCTACGCATCAGGACATCAGATGTTTCTCAATCATTTTCCCAAAATTCTATAGTTCAATGGATTTATGTTATTATTTGTGGTGCTTAATCATGACATTTTTACACGATTTCTATCCTTCAATTATCAGTGACAATATTTATTGGGTTTCTTCTAATCTATTATTAGTGACTTTAAACTAAATTACTAATCAGTCTGGATTTATATCATCGTATTTTTTCAATCATTTACACGAATTCATCACAATTCAGACGATTGTGTTCATGATAATTACATGTGTATAATACTTTTAATTGTGTTGATGATATATCACTTTTGCCGTCTAGAGAACCGTCCATTTTGTTTAACTGTGAATTGATTCATGTTTTGCAACATAACCTCCAATAAACATCTGAAAACGAATTAGTCTTCTTAATTCACTCTTCGGAAAAATGTCAGGGATTGATCATGGAACGGGTGATGATAACGGCCACCATGAAAATGTAGGAAAACAGTACTTAATAGGCAGTTACCTCGCAAAACCTATTACTATAACTACAAATCCTCCTACAAGGTTACGGCTGTTGGAAGGCGAGAAGGAGCTTGCGTCCGATGTATACCGTCAGATGGTTTAGAAGACTTTTCAAATATCCGATCGTTTGCTAAAACAAAAAGAAGAGATTTAGTAGAGCAAATTGTGACAAAGTACTTAATATTTGAATGGGGTAAAATAAAAATGAAAGTAATGAATAATTAAATAAATAAAAATGGTATTTGAGAGTTCAAAATTGACGCATAGACTCAAAGGCGAATTGTTGAAGTTGGAGGCTCCACCAGAAGAGAATTCACGCTCCAAAGCTTGCTAATAGCCTAGGGTTAAGAAGGAACCAGTTGCGCTTCCAATCAGATGTCTCATATAGAAATTAGTTAAAAAAGTGACTCTGAGCTTCCTTATTAAACTCATGTTGGGATAGTGGCTTTTTCCACGAGAAGAGCTTTGAATACACTTGTAGCTTTGGAAAAGTTAAATATTTGGTTAAATATATTGGGACTGTGGTTGGATCGAATTGAAGAGTTGCTATAGTGCATAGCGTAATGGTGACCGGGGTAAGCAAAATTTGACGGTGATAGGCAAATTTTGATCTTATGAGTAAAAGAAAAGACTCGTAAGAGTCACCTAAAGCATAGCGGAACAAGGTTATCCAGAAGCAGGCGTTCCCGATAATTCTGGCTGTGTGGGAAGACACGCCTTAGAAATCTGGAAGAAATCTGTTCGATGGCGTAGGACGAGGCTAGAGTGAGAGGGCAGTAAAATACGGTAGTGTATGATATGAGGGTAAGAACATAGACTTTGATCAGTGTGTGTTGGAGGGTGGGTTTGCTAATCTTGAAACAGATCAAAGCGGCCCTCTTGAAGAGTTTGGAATAAGTTTGTTTAAGATGTGAGAAGTATAGTGATTTTGAAAAAAAGATACCAAGGTGCTTGGTCGAGTCAATTATTTCACTATCAAGAGGTCAATTTGCATTCGGAAGAGAGCAGAATGGCTCGGAGGTAAGTTTCATCAGACGAGTTTTATCGGGATTTAGTTTAAGACCGATTCAGATAAGCTGCGGGTGTAGCGAAGATAAAAGCGGCGTGATAAGAGGCGAGGAAGCGTTGAATGCTGTTGGGTTACTGAATAATACTACCATGCCATCTGCATATTTGAACAGTTTGAATAGGTGTTAGGTAGAAAAGTAAAGGACCAAGTACGGAGCCCTGGGGATTTCCAGATCGGATAAGGGCTGATTTCGAGTGACTATTTCCGACTTTTACAAATGCGTAATGATTTCGGAAATAGTATCTGATAATAGTAAGGACGCTGCTAATGAAATCACTGGTGATTTAATTTCTGAATCTGGAGCCTATTATGGTGCTCGGACGAGGTTATCACTGATAGAGACACATGGATATTACAAAAAGATCTTTAGTTTAATGTGATTAACTTTACGCCAGAACACGGTCTACAGACATAAGATCCATTGGTACGCCAGGAAAAATGTATAGGGAACTAAAATCTGCTTTGGAATCTTCATTCATTAATGGCAACTAGGTCTATGCTTTATCCTTTCTACTCTTTCAATGCACTCTCTTATAACGCGAATTTGTTCGCTTTTCTGTATCACAGCTCTTGTGTGGCATGAGCCTGCAAATTCTAAGTCAATTAGCACGATCCCTATTTGCACAGGATGACTCAGAATTTTTACGATTTTTACCTATAACTTCATTTCAGTAACATATGAGCCCAACAGCCGAGTCACACTCCTCGTTGAGCCATAAATCATTTGCTGCTCTACAGCTGCATGAAAGTAATAGTTCGTAACGATGCTGCTATAATACCATAAAAACCTAAATGTCACGATATTTACTTAGCCAAAAAATTTTTTTATTATTACACAGGGAGTGACAAGTTATTTGATAATCATCAGTATGTTGAAACACTTTATTGAACCGACTGATCCCGGCAACATACAAATTTCTAAATTCGCTGGAGGCCACTAATGTTAAAAATCTTGACAAAGTCAATTTATTTTGAATTCTATGTAATCTTTAGTAATTTTGTGTTCATTATACATTATTGTATGTATTACGTCTTAGTTTTTTTCATACTTATTGCACTATATTTAACGTCTCTAGCGATAAGCCCAAAATGGATCAACATTATACAAATATTTTACACTCTCTTGTCTCACATGTTATAATCACCTGTTTCTAGTTAACAATTTAGTAGTGCAAATGGACAGTTCTTAGGTATTATATTTTTTCTGCAGAAAGATTCGTGTATACCTAATTGATTTGTTTTTGAACTTTTGATTGTTATGTTTTATTTTCTATAAAACATAAATTTTCATGGTATGGCTCACGTTTAAGCGAATATTTGCTTTAAGGTATTTGCCAAGCTACTTAGAGTTAACGTCTTGTTCAACGACACTAATTAAGCACTGGTTTCATATTATAGTACAGTGGTATCTCGAGATATGATCAGCCTAACAAATGTGTTTTTTGAGATACGAGCCGGAGCTCGGGCCATATTTTCGTTTAGAATACGAGCCTAAATCAGAGATACGAGCCCTGTTTCCGGAGCGTCCCGTTAGTTGGCTCGCAGGGTCGACCATCATCCGAGAGAATCTCTCGTTCGCTCGTACGTTTTACCCACTTGAATCGAAATGTATCTAGTGCGCTGTCTCATTTTTGCTTGATTTTTGCGTTGTTTCCGAACCTTTTTTTGCGTTATCATGGGGTCGAAGTAAGTGCGTGCTAAGGACAATGGTGACAGGAAGAAGAGGATGATGTCGATAGATATGAAGCAAAAAAATAATTGAAAAAAACATGGGCATGGCGTACGAATGATTGAACTCGGAAAGATCTAGGATCGTAGCACATCGGCAATTCGTACTATATTGCAGCAGAAGGATGCCAACATGTGTGCTACACCAGAAAAAAGGAGCCACAGTTCTTTATCAATTAAGGACAAATATCCACGGGGAAATGGAGAAGCTTCTGTTCGTGTGGGTGAAAGTGGAGGAGTTGGAAAGAGATACACTGACGGAGAAAGTAATATGCGAGAAGGCACGGAGTATTTATGTAACGCGCGGCTCCGCGTTAAAACTCGACGAAGCTCAATTTCAACAGATATAGTTTTCCTTAAGGTCACATATGCTAATTTTGGTTTTGCACAATATTTCTCTTAACTGTGATTTTAGCACCAATCTCTGTTAGTTTCAAGCATTTTTTATTGAGATTTCTTGAGCTGCAATTTTATTTTTTATTAATAGGGTTTTTTAATAATAATACGCACCCGCGCGTAACACGTCGGCAGCATTCAGTGAATTACTATGTCTAAGCTGTCAAAGCCAGGATTTATATTTTGTGTGCTCTTCATCAATTATATGTGACTAGTAACTATACTGCTAAGGCTCTCTGGATTTATTAAATGTGATTCCTGACTTACTGCTTATGTACCTAGATATTAACTTTGTGGTAACAATATTTTATTTTGTCACCGTCTAGAGCGCGGTCAATTTTGAATAACATTGAATTTTAATTTGCCCTGTAACATTGTTCATAATACACGTATGATACTTCGACTTAGCCTCCTCCCATCACGACACTGAAGAAGAAAGTGAGACTGATCATAAGCACGCCACACGAATCCGATTTCTTTCGACGTCAGCTACCAGGCATATGTAGGAATATCACAGTAAATAAACCACAACCACACAAAAAACCTTCTACATAAATGATAAACATTCTACATAAGTGGTACCCTAAACCAGTTTGAGCTCACAGCTAATAATCAAGCAACAACCATAATCACTGAGAATATTAAGCAGGCAGTAGTCCTCCCGGTAGCCCAAGCACATCGGATAAATGCCACGTAAAAGTGTATCCGGTAAAGCGGCAAAGACACACAGGAAAACAATTCCTGAACCACAAATCACAGCGGGCCACTCTCTCGAGATCACAATCTTCGAAGACAGCCACACAATGACGTGTGACGACGATGTAATACTGCCTTCATTACTCAACAGCGCGCACACACACAAGTTAACATTCAGCTCAAGAAATGCAGGAAGACCGACGGCGAGCCCAGCAACAAACCACACCACCACATAAATCCAGTACAAGATATGCGAGTTCGATCCAGCCCAACTTGTTGAGTGGATCAACGATGTTACTATATTGGCCAAGGTGTCCAATATAACATAAGAGAGTTACATCTTTTTGAGGGCATGTGAGACAATCCCGATTTCTTACAGAAGCATACTCAAAGACATTCTACATTTATACACTGATGGCACAAGTTCGTAACCATGTTATAGCATGCAACGCGCTTTAAGCAGCGCCTGACACCAGAACGTGAAGACCGGCTTACAGAATTGCTGAGCCATATATCCTTTAGGAAGATGGAGCCGAAAGCCACTGAATTCAATCTACCCAATAAAATCTTGATGCGATTATTCATTCATAAACTTCCTCCGGCACTCCAAGAAATGGCCACGTTTCTGCGCGAATCCGCTGAAGAGCAAGACGACGTACAATCGGAACGTATAGACAAGTGGTGAAAGAAACACCACTGCAGCTCACCTGCCTAAGAGCCACGTTGCATCACATCATCAACATCAGCCCGAACTAATGTCATCAATAAGCGCCTCATCATCCCGCTCGAGAGCCTCGCCGTCAGGCCAGATTCGGTCTCGGTCGATGGCGTCCACTATAGACGCGACCAAAGCAGGCGTGACCAGCGTCTACCTCCGACCCGAAACAGCATCAGGAGGTCGACGTTCAGAGGATGAGCCACAGTTCCAGAGCTACCGAATGAGTGGTGTCCGAATCACCGCAGCTATGGCCACTCCACGCGCTATTGCCTCAGAAATGGCTGCAGATTCCCGTGCACAGACGCGACGTTCAGATGGGCGCGGTCACCTTCGACAACTCAGGATGATCCGCCCATTGAGGGTTCGGAAAACTGTTGGGATCAGCCTACTCTGCGGCAGTAGAGGCTGAAAACCCAAAAATGTTGGCCGCCCGAAATCTAATGGCTCGAAGCACGTTGCTTTTACGATAGAGTGCAATCAAACTATTGTCTTTACAGTGAGAGCTCCAGTCAATTCATGCTTCAAACGCCCAAATGCCTGTAAACAGCCTTCTCGTCAGTTCCCACAATCAACATTTTTCCTCATCTATGACGAAATCTCTGGCGAATTATTTCTCAGAGACACAGGATCAGAAGGCAGTTTACTCCGCCACAATTATTTAGAATACACCGACCCAGTCAAGACCAGCAGTCTTACCTGCGCCAATGGCTCCAGCATAGCAGCATTTAGGGTACGAGTACACACAATCTCGTTCTCCAGCTCAAAGCGACCTCACTATACGTCCAGGATCACGAGAGATACCCACTGCTGACAATCAGTTGTTGTCATCAGCGCTCAAACACACGACTCGCGCCAAAGCAGTCTGATCTATTCAGCTAATTCCTCCAGTTCCTCGTGTACCACAACTGGACGATGTTCTAAAGCGACATGAAGAGATTTTCAAACCTACCTATTTATGCTCGATCTCAAGAGGAAGCGTGACATCACAGCTCATCTCATCATATCGAAGGCACTTCCTCATCCTCCCAGAGCACGTCCATTGACACCACACAAGCATAAGGCCGTCGAGCAAGAATTCGCCATGCTACACCAATAAGGCATCTGTGCACGATTCAGCTCAACATTTGCGTCGCCTGTGGTAGTGGTACCAAAAGTGGAACTTCAACAGTCAGAGTGTGCGGGGATTATCGTATTCTCAATTATTACACACAGTCTGATTCGTACATTCTGCCAAATCCAGCTGACCTACTCAGATCTGCAATTGGTCATGCTGTGTACTCAAAACTCGACCTAGTGAAAGCCTACTATCAAGTACCTATGGACAAAAGACTCCATTTCGTATATTGCATTCAGATTCACCGGAAGGGGCGCACACGAATATCACTATATGCCTTTCGGTCTAAAGAACGCATCTAAAACATTTCAACGTGTTCTGGACGAAATACTAGATGGTCTACCATTTGTAATTCCCTACTTAGACGACATTCGGTATTCTCAACTCAATGCAGCATATTGACATTCTACTTGCGTCTAACAGACTATGGCCTGCGCAGCTTCATGACAACAAATGTCTTTGCGCAAACATGGTAGACCTTAGTCATCAGATTTCCCAGAAAGGCATTACACCTCTACCTTCTATGGTTCGTGTCATTCAAGATCTACATCCTCCAACCAGCGTTCAAGCATTACGACGATTCTTAGGCAAGATGAACTACTATTCTCGATTCGTATCTTGCCTTGCCAAGTTTCTGGCACATCTTCACAAATACCCCGTGACAAGAGGTTGTTTTGTGAAGAAATCACAACTGATTCAGCTCAACGTGGACGACAGGCAGACTTACGAGGATACCAAAAGGGCTTCATGCAAAGGACCATGCTTTATTCATCTGATTGTTCTCAACTCTTTTAATTGATCACAGACGCGTCCGACGTTGTCCCAGGCGTAGTATTTCAACAGTCCATTAATGGGTTACACCCACCTAGCGCGTTCTTCTCGCAAAAACTACAACCTCGCGAGACGCGATATGATACATTAGGTAAAGATTTACTCGATCCTACACTTCCACACCTATCTGGATGGCCGAAAATTAAAGATCTACGTCGACCACCTTCCTCTACTCCCAATGCTCAGAAGAAAGAAAGAGTATTTATATTCACGACGCGTCAACTCACAACTAACTCGAATACAAGTGTATGAATAAGAAGTCACTCGCGTCAAAGGAACAGGAAACGTAGTCGTAGACTCCATGAGCAGACCTGCAGCACTCTGTGCCTCTATCCTGTGTCCTTCACCTTTAAGCACAGCAAAATGACCCGCTGTTCCTCGATATTGACCTATCATGCGGCGAAGAGACAATTATTTAACCTCCAGACAGTTTTGCTGATCACCGGATGACACCCGACATCTCACCAGCAACAGAGCCAACTGACGCCGTCACGCCGCCGCGAGATATAGAGGAACAAGAGTCAGTGTCAACAGAGCCAACATCAGTGTTTACTCATTACGGCAGAGTCATAACAACTCCTGTAAGGTTAGTCCTCTTCATTGTGTACTAATTTTTATTGTCCAGTTGGGGTGTATGCAACGCGCGGCTCCGCGTTACAACCCAACGAAGCTCAATTTCGACAGATATAGTTTTCATTAAGGTCACATATGCTAATTTTGGTTTTACAAATATTTCTCTTTACTGTGATTTTAGTACCAATCCCTGTTAGTTTCAAGCAATTTTCATTAATTGCCCTTTGAGAAATAAGAGAATTGAAGAGGTCATGTCCAAACGTTTAGTTAATTTATCGAGAATGGATTTCAAGGAAGACCAAAAACAAATTCTTAATCTTGGACTTAATACTGCGATCCCTATTGATTACGTACCTAGGAATGAGATAATTACAGAAACAGTTAAGATTGCCCAGTTTCTCCCAGAAAAAGATAAGACTAGGTTTGAATTGGATGTGTCCAAAGCGGTGTTAGAGCACAAAGAGGTGAGATGCAAGCAGAGTTATGATCTAAAACGCTTAAGAGCAGAATTATTATCCAATAAAGTAATATGCCTCAAGGCAGATAAAGGTGGTGCAACGGTACTTATGAACCGGTCAGATTATGAATTGAAAGTGTATGAACAATTAAATAATTTAGAGGTTTATAATAAAATAAATAAAGATCCATCTGATAAGTTACAAAGACAAGTTAAGACTATAATTAATAGAATGATTGAGTCGAAGGAATTAGAACCAGGACTTGGGAATTCATTAATACAACGTGACACAGTCCCTCCGAAAGTTTATGGTCTAGTGAAGTTTCATAAACAGGGGAATCCACTTAGATTAATCGTTAATGTACAAAACTCACCAACGTATAGATTGTCCAAATTTCTATGCAACAGAATTAGAAAATATACTTATTTCTTAGATTATACTTTAAAGAATACATATCATTTTATTGACATTATTAGTAGATATAACTTGAATGATAATGATAGAATGGCTAGCCTGGACGTTGTGTCAATGTATACTACTGTCCCGGTACAAGCAGCATTAGAAAGTGCGAATCGTTGTTTAACAGAGTTCCCAGAGATAATAGAAGGTAGTAAAATGATGTTAAGTAGTATTATGGAAATCTTAAATATTTGTATATCCTCCACCTACTTTAGGTACAGAACTGAATTTTATAAACAATTTAAAGGTGTTCATATGGGGCAACCACTATCAGTCTCGGAAGCTAATATTTTTATGCACTATTTTGAAAAAAATCTGTTTTTAAAATCTCCTCTTAAGCCAAACTTGTATGTAAGATTCCTGGATGATATGTTTATAATTTGGAATCATGGGGATAATGAGTTAAATAAATTCCTTGAATTAGCCAACCAATTAGGTGAATAAAAGTTTACATTGGAAAAAGAGAATAATGATGAATTACCCATTTTGGATGTGAAAATAAAACGGAATGGTTCCAGATTGGAAAGAGATATTTTTTTAAAAGAGACTTATTCAGGACTACTTCTTAATTTCTTATCAAATCACCCATATGAAATGAAAATAGGCATTCTTAATCCATGACATTATGGAGTCTCAGAATATTGTATATAGAAAATAGAGATAAGGAAATGAGGAGATTAAAAGAAATATTCAAACTAAATAGCTATCCGTTAAGTATAATAGATAGATTAATAGATGAGATGTTACAGAGATTTAACAATAATATAATAAACAAAGTAAAGATGGAAACGGAACCGGATAAGCACAAAATTATGGTATTACCTGATTCTAAATTGAGCAGGAAAATTAGAATAATAGCAGCTAAATACAATATTAAAACAGTTTTAAAACAATCGCTTACTATAGGCAATAAACTACCTAACCAAAAAGAAAGAGTAGAACCCCTCGAGACATCAGGAGTATATGCGATACCTTGCAAAGAATGTAATCTCAGGTATATAGGCAAAACCATGCGACCTATAAAGGTTCGTAGAGGTGAACATAAGACAGCCTGCAAATATGGACACATTCAAAGATCAGACCTAGCTAGGCATTCGAAGGAAACAGGTCATGAAATAGACTGGGAAGGATGTAAACGCATCGCGTTATGCAACCGCAACAGATTAACTAGACTAATTAGAGAGTCAATTGAAATAAAATCAGGAAAAGGTGTAATGAATGTAACATTGGTAGAAAAATCATTGGGCCCAATATTTAATGAAGCATTTTCTATGGTCAGAAAACGTGAGGCTGCGGAACATGAATTAAGTGGGAACCTAAGTAACAAACCTCGCTTATAGAAAACTGGTTGCGAATGATCTGTACCAATATCAATTTCCTATATACTTATTTTTCTCAATAAAGACATTTAACTCACACTGTTGCTTATATTTATATATATATATATGTTTTTATACATATTTATATGTATTTTATATATTTATATAAGGTGTGAATAAATAAATATACAATCTGATTAATTGGTAAATAAAAAATAACAGTAAGTAAAAGAGAAAAATAATAATTTATGAGAAATATGCAAACGTATATATATATATATATTTATATATATATATATATATATATATATATATATATATATATATATATATAGGATTAAAGATATTGGACCCACACTGTTGCTATATATATATATATATATATATATATATATATATATTTATATATATATATATGTTTTTTATACATATTGATATGTATTTTATATATTAATATAAGGGTGCATAACCTAATAAATATTTATTACTAATGTACATATATATATATATATATATATATATATATATATATATATATAAATATATATAGGATTAGGGATGTTGGTCTCACACTGTTGCTTATATTCATATATATGTTTTTATACATATTGACATGTATTTTATATATTGATATAAGGTGTGACTAACGTAATAAATAAATATATAATAAGAATAGAAATTATTCATGTTTAATAATTAACAATGGTCCTTTTTCTATATATATAATATATATATATATATATATATATATATATATATATATATATAAAGGTGTTACGATATTATATTTAGATATATATGTATATAGATATAATGAATTATTTTAGTCATATGAGCAAATATTCTTATGCAATTATTTCTAATAGTTGATTAACTTCGCATTGTGCTTACGATTAGTTTTTTGAAAAACGTTAGTTGTCCAGACTATCTCTATCTTTCTCTCTTTAATCGTTCACCTAAGCGTCGCTATGACATTCACTCTCCATCCATCTACGTAACTTGCTGCTCCATATTTGAACTAATTTGTTGCTATGTGCGCAATACCTCATACACCATTGTATACATTAGAGTTCCCGGCTTTAAATAAAATACAATATATGACATTCAAGGTTTTAGTTTTTTATCATTTTTAAATTTTGATTACCGTGACATAGTAGCAATACAGTTATAACAAATAACAAAAGGTTCGATACTGTCTCTCTCCCCTACAATATTCTGCATACGAGATGAGATGATGTATAGGTGAGGTAATGATTGGTCTGCTAATTATAAATAGTTATATATTGAGTTTAGTTACTGAGACAAATTCTATGATTAAAATAGTGTTGAGTCAAATATATATAAATAGAATGGTTTTGGAACGAGGTTACCACATTTGCTTAAATCTGCTATTGTGATCAGTGTTGTGTTGCCTGAGGATGGTGCTGGAAAGTAGGCACCGAAACGTCGCCAGTAAACAAAGATGTGATAGAACCGCATTTCCAGTTGAAGTAAGAACAAGTCAACCCGATCAAAGACAAAACAAAATTGGAAATTGTGAAAAATCGGATCTTTGTGTAACTGCCCGTGTACAGCTATTACCCGCGTACGCAAAACGCGGCATTGAAAAGCTTAAAGCTGACACACCGCAAAATATTAACTTAAAAAACTCAATTATTGACATAATACAGTTGCATAACAATTTAAAATGAAGAGGAAGATCTTCCAACATTTCTGTGCAAATCAAAAGTAGAACTGATGGAACACTGTGCAGATCAAGGATCCACCATAAAATCTGGACCGCATAATAATAAAATTTCAACAGTTATTACTCATTGAACCAAAAGATTTGTTAACCACGAAATTGCTAAATACGGTACTGAGCGTTTGTTTCACTCGTGGCTTGAAAACCGTGTTGGATTCTGTGCATAATATTCTGAACGGTAATGGTTACAACCCTCATTTAATAGATAGCATAAAACAAGCCATGTAGAAAACCTGCTAAAGATGTTTAAACATACGATAAGAAATCAGTATACATTGGTCTAAAATATAAAGAAGAATGTGCATCGATATGTAAAAACGACAGAGAGTAATCTGTATTTGATGTTAAGTAGTTTTGTAAATTAATATTGATTACACCTACTAACCAAAGTTACCATATCCACTGTACAGGACAAACTCCTCCAGCAATCTTATAGCGACACTTAGAATTATACCTTTGGTCAAAAGTTTTTAGGCGGATATATAAAACTGACTTCGCGCTTGTCTACGCACATCCAAATCCGGTATTTTTGTGTGTGTGTGTGTGTGTGTAAAATAAGAGTTGTGTTGATCATACATCTATCAATAAACGAATCAAGTCATGTAAAGAACCAATCACACCGTCCAAGTTTTCCCACATTTTACACCAAAATATACAGTTGGTAAAAGGCGAAATACCGGCATCTATTGATGAGTCGTCAGTAAGCACGAATGTACACAAGATAATACGTTCCGTTCATGGTGTCTTTGGTTTATCCATCTGGTCATATTTGAACTAATCTGTTACTAGGCGCGCAACAACTAATACAAAAGTGCATACATATTAGTTCTACGCCACAAAGAGTGTCAAGCCAATAAAACGTATTTCCAATTTAATAAAGTTAAGGTGTGCAAACATATATTCTCTTTTAGAGAATATTCGATAGATAGACTTTGTCCAGAACCGTTTAAAGGAAAAAATTTCATGCACCGCATTACCATTGCACTCTTCTAGCACGATGCGTTCGGGAGTTTACATTTAAGTCTTTTAATTAGCCACGATTAATAAGTATTTTTCACTTATTTCTCTATTAGGACCAAATATTTTTTTTTTAAAAACTTTATTTCTTCAGCTAATCAATCGTTCATCGCATCAGTACAATATTTAGTGTTCTAAATAATACCTGAAAATGAATATTTCTTAGATTCGAAAAATACATATCTAACACTGTCCTTACGTTGTTTAGATCACGATGTTTAGTTTATAACGACAAATGTATACTTCATAGGATTTGTATTTCTATCAAGATCACAAACATTATCTGAATAATTGCTATCTCCATCCGCGCAATCAATGACCGTTTCATTATATAACTGATCTTAAAGGTTACAAGAGATACAAATTAAAATAAACCGTCACATACATCAATAAATATCTGCACACAGGCTTAAATATATCCATGCATCTTTATATAAATACATAAATAAATACACAAATACGCAATACCTACCTCTCGAATACATACATACCATACCAATGCATGTGAGAATACATAAAAACACACATAAACATGCATGCATATAAACATATATAAATTCATACATATACACATACATACTTACATACGTACGGACATATATACATATACATAAATGCATGCATACATACAAGTGTACTTACATGCATACATAAATTAATGCGTACATTCATATGTAGAAGTATTTCTGTGCTATCGAGAGTACTGTGGGTTGTGATCCGGTAATCGATATCTGCGGTCATGTCCTGGCTATAAGAACACTATTCAATCAATTCAATAGAAATAGCCTTAAGCAATAAGCAATCAACCATAACACGCCAAAATTTCTAACAAATTGCATAATATCTAACAATGATCTAAGAAATCAAATAATATTATGATCATTAATAAGGCAAAGAATATACGCGAACTAATCCTTAACTGGAACGAGATAAATACTCAAAAGAACTGCATGGTTTTGGAAATACCGCAAAAGCCAAGCTCAAATAACTGATTATGAATAATCAATATTACCTATAATAATTAATTAGACAAACAAGCCAAATAAAGTAATTGACATGGTTTGTGGACGTCAAGTTTCGAAGAAGCTTAACTTGAAAGTAAGTTATCTAACAAACCTTAGTCATGTATATACTGTGCGGCTTCAAAGTAAACAGCCAGGAGCTTTGGTAGGAGACCAGAAGCGCCCTCGATAAACACCGATATTAGGCATTGACCCAGACGGTCATCGCTAATTATTGATTTGCGTTAACCATTAGGCCATTGAAATGAAAACGACAAATACCATTTTAAATACTTCCCAAAAGTACTTCCAAGTTGCAGCTGATGACAGGATATCACTCCCACAATCAATCATTAAACCAATCTATTATTACCTGAAGATCGATGCTTTACTGCCACATTACTATGAACAGAGCAACAAAATAGGACAAAAACCCACCTATCAGCAAGGAATTAGGACTAAAGTATGTATGGATTAAGCCTGGATAACAAAACCTATCTGCACAACACACAAACACGAGGCCTACTCAGACCTCTACAAAGTAACCAAACAGGCCAGACGACTTTGGCAATATAGCTGCATACCAGTGTTCCAGGGATGGCATCATAACACTGCGAACAAGTTACAAACAACCCATCTGATGGGAAGCCTGGAGTTTTGATTTAATATCCATATTTTAAAATTTGTACATCATCTACATACTTTATATTTTATAAGGAACTTCAAAAACAAGTTAAATTTGTTCCAATGGAACACCGATTATTAGTCTCAATCGCATGCATTATTTAGAAAAAATCTCTTGTTCAAATTACCTGTCAAACAATACTTCTATTTGAGATTCTTAGATGAAATTGCCTTAACTTGGAATCATGAAAATAAGGAGTAGAAAAAGAAGACTTATTATTTATGGATGTGAAAATAAAACGTAAAGTCAGATATTAGAAAAAAGATATTTATAGGAAAGATACTTACCCGGGTATCCTACTGAGGTTCTGCTCTAATCACTTGTATTGGAAGAAAAGGTGTATCTTAAATTCCATGACATTAAGAAGTCTTAAAGTAAATTCAAAATAAAGAGACAAGGAACTGATAAACTTGCAAGAAATAAATGGTTATCCGACAAAATTATTTTCAAAAATTATAAACGAGATATTATTGAGATTTAATAAAAAAATAAACCAGGAAAAACAGGTAATGGAATTAGAAAAGCGTTCGATTCTGGTTTTTCAGGATTCCAGATTGAGTAAAAAAATTAGGACATTAGCAAAGAAATAAAACACCAGATGTCCATAAGCAAACTAACCAAATGGAAAAATTATAATACCTCAGAACATCAAGGATTTATGATTGCAAAATCAGATATATATAAATGCAAAATCATGCGACCAATAGAGTTACGAAAAAGAGAACATAAAATGGCATGCAAATATCGGTACAATCAAAGATCAGATCCAGCCAGGCACTCAATGGAGACGGTTCATCTGATAAACTGAGAAGGCTTTAAACGCACCGCGTTATGCAATTGGAATAGATTTATTAGATTGATTATGGAATTAATTGAAACAAAATCAGGAAATTAAAGTTATGAATGTGAAATCGGTTGAAAAATTATTAGACCCAATATTTAATGAAACCTTTTCGAGTGACAGGGAACGTGGATTGGAGAAACCAATGTTAACAATAAATTCGACTAAGAGACCGCGAATATGAATTTGAGATATTAAACATAACACTTTAAGTGGATATTTATATAGTTATATAGGATGTGGATATAAATAAATATGTATTCGACTGATATACTATATTCACGATGAACTGTGTGCACTGGAAGAACTCACATGGTCGCCAGTAAGCACGAAACGAATGTGAATGAGATTATACTTTCCGTTCATGCTGCCTTTGGTTTATCCTTCTGGTCACAACTGAACTAATTTGTTACTAGGTTCGCAAAACCTAATACATACTTGCATATATTAGGTCTTCGCAAAAAAAACAGTATTTAACTGTAATATATTGAATTGAATGATGTCATGCTTACCGCGAAATGTGATTACTGATATCGATGAAGGCCAGAGTGTATGGTTTAACTGAGTAACAGGTGTTCGGAAATTGTTGTAATTCTCAATTTGGGTGAACTTTAGCATAAATTTATATCCATCAGGTTGGTATCATGTACCGACTCGGAAACCATAGTGTTAGTATCCGGTACTCATCGATTTAAAAAAAGGTATCAGTTACTAACACAATAGCCATAGTGTTAGTATCCTTTACAGATTCGGTATATATTATATCGTGTGAGTTAGCATTGAAGTCGTATTGTCGTTGACTTTAAATTATGTTAGCTTCACTATTACAGGTTTACAATATTCGTCTAGGAGATTGTACCGTCCT
This sequence comes from Eudiplozoon nipponicum, assembly GCA_029291075.1. Classification (NCBI taxonomy): domain Eukaryota; kingdom Metazoa; phylum Platyhelminthes; class Monogenea; order Mazocraeidea; family Diplozoidae; genus Eudiplozoon; species Eudiplozoon nipponicum. The sequence continues at coordinate 20,791 of JAQBSW010002906.1, forward strand.
ATTATTCCACATTCTTCACCAAATATATAGTGGTTAAAGGGCGTAATACCGGCTCCTACTGATGAGTCGCCAGTAAGCATCGAAACGAATGTGAACGAGATTACACTTTCCGTTCATGCTGCCTTTGGTTTATCCTTCTGGTCACAACTGAACTAATTTGTTACTAGGTTCGCAAAACCTAATACATACTTGCATATATATTAGTTCTTCGCAACAAACAGTATTTACCTCACATGGTTGTTTAAAATTTATTTAGATATGCATATTATATATTGTATGTACATATATATATATGGATGGATATTTACATATTTATACAAGATGTTGGCATAAATAATTAGGTATTTGGCTGTAATATTACAAATTCAGAGTAAATGGTATGCACTAGAAATAAAATGAACCCATTTTGTTGCTTATATGCTTTATTTAGATATGCATACACGTATATAAAGAAATATATTAATATATTTATATAAGATAAGGGTTAAACATTTAAAATAATAAAAATAAAAGGAAATATGTTTTATTGATATAATACATCCACATGGTGAATCATATGCACTTGAAGATGAAGGAACCAACTTTTTTTTATTTATATACGCATATATCAGTACATGTAAATATATATATATATATATATATATATATATATAAATATATATATATATGTGTGTATATTGATATTGAAAAATAATTTTATTCAGATATAAGAAACATTAATTTTTTAAATTATTCTCAAGTATCAACAAACGAACATCTCTTTATGTACATAAATTGAAAGGCCAAACAAAATAGAAAATATAAACATGGAGAGAGTGTGAAGTAATGCACCAACCAATCAATTACGTACATCAACTGCAGTTCAAGTCAATGCCCGAATATGCTTCTTCAGCGTGAATAAATGCGGTTGCAATTTGTTTATCCAGAAAGTTTCGTATGTAACTAATTGCCTTCTGTTAATGCATTTAGTAATAATCTCATATGTTACGTCTGGAGAACATACATGTGAAGTTTCAACGATATGTTGCACTAGGAATGGGCGACCTAGTGTTCTTTTACAGTCCACATATAACCATGACAAGTACAACTTACAATAATTACATACTGCATCGGCCGTCGCGCAGTATAAAAAGGGTCGCCTTATCTGCTGAGCCGTGCAGGGTGGATAAGCGAAAACAGGCTACTGCAGGCAACTCCAACTCTATATTCGATTCTGCGTCCTTTCCTTCCCCTTCCTCTTCTCAATCTTACAATAACTCTCTTTTAGATACTATAAATATGGTTGGTTTAGATCATAACACTGAGCCCAATACTAGGTTGCCAAATATCGAAAATGGTTCTTGTAGACGATCATTCATTAAACCTAAGTTAGGTTTTAACGTAGGCGCATTTAATGTGCGAACATTAAAACAACTTGGACAGCAAGAATCTCTTGCTCGTACGTTGGATAAATTAGAAATCGACATATGTTGCGTATCTGAAACCAGAATACAGGATCCTACGTGTATTACAGAACTAGTTGCACCATCCCTATCTACGCGTTATTGGCTTCGAACATCTGGTTCCACAGAGTCCTCTCAAGCCGGTAAATGGGGCGTTGGTATTGCCCTTAGCGCGCGAGCTGAAGCTTGCTTAATTGAATGGATCCCTTTAAATAGTCGATTGTGTGCGGCACGTTTAAATACATCTACTAAAATCAAAGCAAAAAACCGTTATCATCGTTGCCTCTTCGTTGTATCTGCATATGCTCCTACCGATTGCAGCACAGAAGAAAGCAAGGACGCTTTTTACTCCGAATTAAGCTCCTTACTAAGTAAAGCACGAAGTTCGGATATAGTCCTGGTTATGGGTGACATGAATGCTCAAGTTGGTCGCTTAAGCAACACAGAATTTCATTTAGGTGGAAGATACACTCTAAGCTCGACTCGCAATGATAATGGTGAACGGCTTTTGGATAGCTGCGCTGAACATAGACTATATTTAAGTAGTACAAATTTCAGACGTAGTGTTAAACGTTGTGCTACATGGCGTCCTCCAGCACCCGGACAACGGTGGACTCAAATAGATCATGTAGCAATTAGTTATAGATGGCGTGGTTGCATCCAGGATTGTCGCTCTTTTTGGAACACTTATGTCGACTCGGACCATGCACTTATCCGTTGTAGATTTGCTCTAAAATTTTCCGGGAAAATAATTAAGAATAAACCCCAAATTGATGTAGGCAAACTCGAACAACCGTCCATCCGACAAAACTATGAAAATATTCTTAAGGCTAATCTAACTGGTCTGAATATACTTTGGTCCAAGATAAGTTCCACTATGCACAATGCAGGTACTACTGTATGTGGCATAGCAGGCCCCCGTAGAAATAATCACTGGCTCTCTGTAAAATCTATGGAGATACTCGAAATAAGGCGCCAAATTCCACCTGGCTCGACTCATAATAATACCCGTCGCAATATAAGACGCCAACTTAAGCGCAGTCTAAAAGGCGATCTCGAAAACTTTTGGAGCAGAAAGGCTGAAGAAATGGAAGTAGCTTTCGCGTCAGGTAACAGTCGCTGTTTGTTCCAACTTATACGCACAACAGGTCCGAGAAAGTTAAAAGTTAGCGAAACTATAAATGATAGTAACAACGAATTAATAACCGATAAAATAAGTCGTCTTGACAGGTGGGCTGAACACTTTAGAGATCAATTTTCTTGGCCACCCGCGTCAGTTCCGCTTCCCGAAAGCATGTCTGCATCAACAGTGTGGAATGTTAGTCCCGAAGAACCATCCGAGTTAGAAGTACGCGATGCAATCCTATCTCTTAAGCGCCGCAAAGCCCCGATGATTTACTTCGGGATTGTTTTAGGATGATGGCGATATAATTTCAGGAGCGTTTACCAAACTTTTTCATACTATATGGAATGAGGAAACCGTACCACTTGACTGGAATGAGTCGACCATCATTCCCATCTTCAAAAAAGACAATCGTAATTCGTGCGATAACTATCGTAGTATAAATTTGACTCCGGTCGTATCAAGGTTATTTGCTTCGATTATCCTACGTCGTCTTAGCGCTTCACGTGATTCATAAACAAGAGAACAGGCCGGATTCCGCGCAGGACGAGGTTGTATAGATAATATTTTTACGTTAAGGCAAGTTCTCCAACAGAGAAATTTATATCACCGTCCCACAATAGTCGTCTTTCTAGACTTCAAGGGTGCATTTGATTCGGTGGATCGCAATGTTTTATTCCATATTTTTTCGAAAAGCGGTGTGCTCACAAAATTTGTTACTATACGCATAACTTTACAACCAGCAGTGGTGTTCGTCAAGGTTATCCACTTTCCCCGTATTTGTTTAATTTTGTAATCGATGCTATTATGGACAACACACTCCCACACATTCAGGACGCTGGAGTTGAAGTTCTCCCGGGAGATAAACTAGTCGATCTTGACTATACGGACGATATCGTACTATTATTCGACAATCAGCATGCTGCCCAGACCACCTTAAATAGATTAGCAGACGTTGTTCTGTCTTTCGGTATGAAATTCGCACCCTCTAAATGTAAGATACTGTTACAGGATCACACACCACTCACTCCAACGTTGCGACTGCAGAATGAAGATCTTGACATAGTCGACAGGTTTACATATCTTGGGAGCTCTATCAATAATGTAGGCAATATGTCCGACGAGGTGAGAATACGGATCGCGAAAGCTAGAATAGCTTTCTCGAACCTTCGTCATTTATGGAGAAACGCCAATATTTCACTTTGCCTTAAAGATCGTGTTTATAATGCATCTGTACGCGCAGTCTTACTATACGCTAGTGAAACTTGGCCTCTTAGAGTTGATTATCTGAGACGCTTACAGGCATTCGATCATCGTTGTTTGAGAAGTATAGCACATGTTGGTTACCAACAACGAATAACTAACGTTGACATTCGTAGACGTATTTTTGGATCTGACAATAAGTGCTCGTCTTTAGAAAAGCAAATAAGGCTCCATCAACTTCGTTGGCTCGATCACGTTTTGCGTATGCCCTCATCCCGATTGCCCAATAGAGCTCTGTTCTCTCATCCAGCACCAAATTGGCGTAAGAAACAAGGTGAGCAGATTTTGACATGGCAGAAACAATTAAAGTCACTTACATCCAAATTGGGTAGTATAGAATCCACTCGTCTGCCGGGATGGGGTCCTCGTGCACATCACAGTTCTTGGTTAGAAACCCTTAGCGATATGGCATCGAATCGAGCTCAGTGGCGATCTTGTTGCAGATGTCTAGTACAATCATCTTCGTAACTTTCTTTTCTTAGTAGAGCAAAGTTAGCTGCGAGGTTTGGTTTGTTTATGACGTGATCCAGTGAAAACCGCAAGGAAGCTGTATTGCTGATGTCGCCTTGCCCGAATGCTAACTTGGCCATAATGTTGTGGCGAGGTTTGGTGTGTCTCATTTCTGTAAGTTATCCTGATAAATTTACTCATAGTAGCAAGGTATTCCTTCTCTCTCTGTAGCAAGGTTTTCCTTCTCTCTCTACCCCTCTCCCTCTCTCGTAAATCTCAATAATAATTTATCTAAATTCACTTATATAATTTTTTTCACTCCTTATGGTTATATGGCAGTGAAACATTAGTCACTTGACTTTTGTGTGGCTGGAAATGATGATGATGATGATGATGATGATGATATGTTGCACAATTACACACGTGCATTCGCCATTTGATTTAAAACGGGCGTTATTGTTGCAACATTTTCTCATTCGCGTAATTAACCGTCTGGTCGATAGGCCTATGTAAGGTGATCGACAAATTGCGCATGTATATTGGTAAATAAAATTTGTGGTCGGCATTACCGTGTTTCTCTTTGATTGCTCGTAATGGCAAATGTGTTACGTTAAATAACATTCGTAGTTTATCTGCATAAAATGTGTGTTCATGCCGCTTCCACTTCTTCTGTGCTGTGCGAGAATCTACAGCCACGTGAAATGAGAGGTTCATGTAAAATGCTTTCTTTCTGGTCTAAAATACATCTTTTACTTTTAGCTTCTCCTTTTAATAATTTACTCAAATAATTGTCTAGGATGACCATTAGAAAATCTTATTGCTCCAGCATATTCGTTGCCTTCTGAAAATGGACAAATCAATCTGTCAATTCTGTTGATAATTTATATTCAAAAGGTAAAAAAACTGCCGTAATGTAAAAACAGTTGGCTTATAGTAAATTATTCTATTTAATTTCCCATTAGTATTGTCCTTTAGCAGTACATCTAAGAAAGGAAGATAATCATATTTCTGATGATCTGACGTGAAACTGATATTTTTATGCGCTTTATTGAAACTTTGAAGCGCTCGTGATTGCGATCTGTTTTTAAGGATACTGAAAATATCATTAATATACCGTATATACTGAGCACATTTACATTTAAATACTGTTTGGTGCGAAGAACTATTATATATATATATATATATATATATATATATATATATATATATATATATATATATATATGCAAGTATGTATTAATTGTTATGAAATTAGTAACAAATTAGTTCTAGTTGTGCCAAGAAGGATAAAACCAAAGACAGTATGAAACGGAAAGTATAATCTCACACATCTGTTTTGAGCTTAATGGCGACTGATCAGTAGGAGCCGGTATTACACCATTTAACCACTATATATTTAAGTGAAGAATTTGTACCATCCTTTTATCCCACATTCCTCACCAAAATATAGTGGTTATAGGGCATAAAACCGTCTCTACCGATGACGCCAAAAGTACCAAACGAATGTGCATAAGACTGAAAAATGTCCATACTAACTTTGGTTCATTTTTATTGTCACAACTGAACTAATTTGTTACTAGGTTCGCAACACCTAATACATACTTGCGTATATATTACTCCTCCGCAACAAACAGTATTTAACTGTTATATATTGAATTGAATGATGTCATGCTTAGCGCGAAATATTATAACTAATATCGATCAAGGCCAGAATGTACGGATTTACTGGAGTAACAGGTGTTCAGAAATAGTTGTAATTTTCAATTTCGGTGAACTATAGCATAAATTGATATTCATCATGTTGGTACCATGTACTGACTCGGCAACCAGTGTTAGTACCATGTACCTTTTCGGTACAATAACGTTGGTATCGGCTACTGACACATAAACCATATCCTTTACAGACTCGGTATATGTTATGTAGAAAGAGTTAGCGTTGAAGTCGCCAGTAAGCCCGAAACGAATGTGCATGAGATTATACTTTCCGTTCCTGTTGTCTTTGGTTTAACTTTCTGGTCACATCTGAACTAGTTTGTTACTAGGTTCTCAACACCTAATACATACTTGCACATTTACACTTGCCATTCTTTAATTTGTTCTCAAGATGGCCTATGAAAATCTCAGCAAACAATGAAGATAAGTGGTTCCGCATTGCCACTCCATCAGTTTATTTATAGATTTTTCCATTAAAATTATTTATAGTATATATGGTATAGACTTATATATGAATAGATATTTATATATTTGTATAAGATGTGGGTATAAATAACTAAATGAGCTGCTGATATAATACATATTCGTGGTAAATCACATGCACTTTAAATTGAAGGAAACCACTTTGTTTTTTAACTATATATATATATATATATATATATATATATATATATATATATATATATATATATATATATATATATAATTTTGCTATATATTATTAATTGTCAACAATGACAATTTGGCCTGACAATAGAGAATATCAGGATACAAGTCAAAGTAGGATTATGTATGGGTGAATGATAAAATGACAATTAATTCTCCATAAATGGGATACGAGTGAGTGATACGTTATTGTATGCTTCATAGTCAGTCTAGTCCGAGCTTCGCTACTACTACCTTCCTCAAACATAGTTAATACTTAACTAACTCTTATTGTCACTCATTTCTGCGATGAATCGGCTAACTGGTGTTATTTTACAGCCTATGTATAATTCAGAATATGTATACATGGATATGATGCAATCGAGTATCATTATATGTAGCGATTCGTCAAAGCTGCTATTGAAACACGTGACCGCTAAAATTGAAACTTAAATATAGCAATGATTGAAATATACGACGTTAATTAACTATTTGTTCAAAATAATTTTAACTTCAATAATCATATTTTCAATAATACATTATTATAATTATTCCACCATAGCAACTAACCGGATTTTAAAAATTTTGCACAATTTACCTCTTTTTCGATCACAAGAAGAGTCATCCGTGCACAATTCACATTCGTGTTTCCCACGATGTTTTACAGTGTAACCGGTCGGACATGCAGGCAAGCAATGACCTTGGTGCAGCACATTTCCGGTTAGACCACCTGCTGCGTTCATAAATCGCGAAAAGAATCCCACGCTTGAGAGCGATGCGGTTGAATGAAGACTCAACGAGCGATTTCTTGAAAGTGTGGACAGTGAAGATGATACAGATGACGATGGTGATAAAACATCTAGTGAGATGTTACGCTCATTTTTTGTGACATAAATGCATTCCGCCTTTGTGATACAGCGACGATTCATATACTGTACAAAGACAACAGCAATATTCTTCAAGATATAGAATATGCGCATCAACATTTTAAAATTATTTGCTGACAAAACTTTAGTTCTAAAGGCAATTGCATATTTTGCTAAAAGCACGGCCTGTGGGTAAAGGCTCCAGCCTGAATATAAATCATATTCATAGAGACAGAGTGGCTCAATGTTTAGATCACTTAATTCCGAAGCAGACGTACCAAGGTTCGAGCCTTGACCGCGGAAAATTATGGACATTACGTGCTGAGAACGAAATCGGTCGTCTAGATAAATGGCCTCCTCTACACTTAACAATACTTACTTTATACTGACAAACGTAGTGGGTCAGGTGTTCAAATCAAGATCGCAACCTTTATTATAGTAATTGTTATCCCCGCCAGCGCAACCAATGTTTGTTTAATTATATAAATGTTCATTTCAAAACCACTTCACCATGTAGTGGTGTCTGTTCAGTAATGACAGATTGGGGATGGTTAGTTGGAACTTTGCGTCCAAATGGATGCCGTATGAGCTCTATCTAAATGAAAAAAGACTAAGCGAATTACATTAGCTAGTTTATAACTGCAAAATTGTGCGTAGTGTGCGACAGGGTCGCTCAGTGGTTAGAGCACCTGATTCCGAAGCAGACGTGCCAAAGTTCGAACCCTGTCCGCGGCAAATTATGGACAGTACGTGATGAGTTCCCAATAAGAACGAAACCTGCCTATTGGACGAGTTGCCTCTTCTTAACTAAACAATACTTAAATTATATTGGCAGATGTAAGTTCATAATTGATCAGGTGTTTATGCCAAGATCGCAACCTTGATTAAAAGCAATTTTTATCAACGCTCACGCAACCAATGTTAGTTTAATTATATTTTATTTGTTAATTTATCTCATACTTAGGAAATAGCAATCTTCGTGATAACAAGATTGTCATCCGCATAGAATTCAGACTTATGACAAAGGATAATAGTGTCTGTTGTGCGTTTTATTTGATAAAATGCATGCTTGAAACACCATTTCAATAAATAATTTGAGTCTTGTGCATCTGAGGGATAAAAGTGAAATATCCACCTTCCGTCGCTTTTAATAGTAAATCAGAAAATATATTTGAGTATCGTTAAAACCGAAACAGGATTCAAGTTCAACAAATATGAAAATGTGCCTCAAAAGTGGGATAAAACATATTTGATTATGAAGAAACCCGAAATTAAAGTGAACGGCACACATCTAAAAGAACCAGATTAATGCATGCTGAGACTGACCAGCGATAGTATAAATTGGATTCGCCACGATCGCCCAAACCCTTCTAGTCGCATTTTACGATGCAACATATAATGTGTCAAGATAAACGGAGATCAAGGTCACCCTAGTAATGGATTTCAGTATGGTGAGAAATACTAAGGTATATGCACTGGACTCTGGTTATCGCATGATTCCTTCAGGTTAAGGCTTATCCTTAAATTCTCTTTATATTTTAGCATTGAGCTTGAACTGGAGGTGATGCACGCAATTGATTGGTTGTTCCATCATTAATGTAACTCCAATAAAATGTTTAAATTGTTTATTTTGCTATTTCTGACTTCTGCCTACTTCGCCCCCAAAAAGCTAAAAACAGCAAAACCCCACGTGCCACATTTAACAAAAGGGAAACTTTGACTAAATATGAAGTTTCAAGCTTTCAATCATTGATTGTATGGGCAGTGGCAACACGTTTTTAAATGACATTTTCTGAACTGAAATAAATGCCAATCTCAATTTTTCTTATCTAATTAAAGAATATTGTAGAACGAATAGAGGTAAAAGTCCTAGTAGCGCATATATTGTGGATTGAGCCAAGTTAGTCACTCTCCCATTGTGCTCCGATGTCAACAGAGAAAGATTAAAGCGCGTCAGTGCGTAGAACTGCCTACTGATTTTCTGCTTTGAGGTAAGATACAAATAGGATGAGTGTTTATTTCAAATTCGTGTGATAAATTTAAATAAATATAATGCGAACTTTTCAGAATAAATTATCGTTACAAAGAATACTCATAAACTCAGTGAAAATGCCTAAATTTCTGCACTAATCAGCTCATACAAAATTTGAGTGAGCATCCTTGAGTATATAGTTGTTATTTAAAAAACGTATGTGGTGAGGTATTACCTATAATTAATATAAACTGAGCAAATAATATGTCAAAGACAAGAGGTTTATACACATTACGTACAATTATATAGCATACTTGATAAATTAGCTAGAGTTCAACGAGGACATAGCCAAATATAGTACGTAACTTGTGTAGGCTGCTTCGTTATAACAATGAAGATGTACCGACCTTTTGCTACAGCGAATGACATTAATCAAAATGGCCCACAATTAGATCATTTTCACTCTTCGCTAGTGTCAAAGAAACACACAGCGCTTATTGATATACTAGTCCGTAAAAGTATAACGCGCATATTCACACTCTACTTGCTTTTATTAATCCGGCTCCAGAAAATTGACAAAGCGTTATATTGAAGTTTGTATACCAAGATATATATATATGAATATGCAGGCAAATAGAGAATAAATGGAATACGTAAATATAAACAAATTTCGAAACCCACCACATAATAATCTTGCGGACAAGAAGAAACACACTTGCCGCCATGACTCATGTGCTTGCAGGCCACGCATAACTCTGGCCCATCTCCATAGCAACCACCAATGCATTCTTCATGGCAACAAATCTCCGGCTGCGTCATCATACAAGTCAGGTTCTGCATACGGCACTGAGACGAGCATACTGGTAGTTATAGAAGAACAATTGTTTACAAAATTAAACATTTTCCAACATATCGATAACGAAAATTTCATTCTAAAAACAATGCGTACTTTCTGATACAACTTGAGAATATCTGGTTTTATACAATAAAATCTACTGATTTAACAGATTGGCTATACATCTTATTTCTCTAAGCTCCATTTTAACAGACAAAATAACCCTCTAACAAGTTCATCAAACAGGAAACAAAACTGTTAACTTTCAATATTCTAAATTAATTTAACCCGCGAAACAGAACAAAAATACTCAAAGCCAATATTTTACATGCCTTGAGTAGCAGACCACTAAAGTAAGGGAAAAACTGAATCCAAACCATCTATCTCCAACAGGAATTAGAAACCTATTGCCACGTAACACCAAGCACACACACAATTTTGAATACTATCTTATTTTTAGGAAGCAATTAGGCAATGCATCTTAAATGACGTCGTATTGCTTATTACGATACGATAATTAATTATTCTCAATAGCATACCAGTACAAAGTTAATACGACGTCAAATAAAAGATATTAATAATAGGCTTAAATTTAAATTAGTTTCTGGGAAAAAATTGAGCAAATTAAACGGCCAAGACAAAGCATACAATCGGTCTTGTTAGCCAAATTTAAGTGTATGTAAAAATAATATGCTGTTCTACACGTGGTTGAGAGCTGAAAATATTAATAGAGAAAATTGATAAGAATTGTTGTAAAATATACAAATAAACGAGTATTGATTACTAGTGTGGTGATAACAATTCTTTAAATTAATTTTTCTCCAACAATGACGATAAATGGTCGAAACGCCTTAATGCACGCGTCGGACGAGAGTTTTTCTGTGCTTTGCGACTGGTAAATAAAATGTGATTGCTGCTTATCTCAAGTACGCGAACACGATTTAATACATGATAATATTATGCCTTATACACGTTTAGGGAAAGCGTCAAGTGAAATGTTCACGACTGCATAGAAATTGCTCGTCCGAAATTTCCAGTCAATTACAATTTAGTCTAGACAAATAGAGATTAGAGCTGCGAAACTTACTTTTAAAAGCCTTACATACGAAATTCGATTTGATCTTCAATATTCAAATCATCGTCCTGCACTGACGATAACCATGGAAGAATGAAACGCGTCAGTACATGCGGCTGACTGTAGTTTCCAAATGCTGTGCAATTGGTTAAAGAAAAATATATTGGACTTTATCTAATATTCATAAACGTAAATTAAATACTTGTTATAGACAACAATTTCAATACTATTTGTGATAACAGTACTACCAGCTTCACGGGATGACAAGATTTTGCCTAATTGTACAGTTTTATCATGCACACGGAGGTATTAGTTGACAGTGCTTAAAGTTCAACACAACTTCCTCCAAATGTATTCTCATTGAATTCATCTGCTGTCTAATACCAAAACCAGACACAGGCAACACACATACGAATCAATGCTTCACACCGCACAACTACAGAAATATTCATAATTATGCGTAGGCTGTAGAAGACAATATATCGCTGATCTTGTCGAACAACAGATAAATATGAAAAGTTATGCAACGAATCTAATTAGATAAGAAAATCAAAATCACTATTGATTTCTTTAGCATAGGATATTTATTCGTATTGAAATTGTGATTTTAGTTTAAGAAATACCTCTGCAGTAATACTGCTATACGGTAGAGTAATGGTCACATTTATCGCAAGCGTCCCCAATATCTTTTGTAAAATCAAGTACAGATTCTGATATTCATGTTGTGTTGGTACTTGTACTACTAGAGGTGATAAAAGATTTTTCTGGCGCGTGTTGGGTCTCAGCGGAAAAAAATCTAACATAACAGAAACTGAAAATAAACTATTGGAAAGTTTGTGTTCGTCAGCCCAAAATAAAAAGCCATAAAAGAGGCGGATGATCCTGAACACAAGTCTTCCGTTCCTACTAGTAATATGTAGCCAGATGTTCATTAATAGCTTAAAGACAATTATTAAAAATAGAACCAATAAATATTTCAATTTTTTCAACCGGCGTGCAGTATCAAAGGGTTAACCTTATTTGCTGCCTCTTACACGGTGTTTAGTTATCAATGCCTATTCAGCCACCACAAATTACTGCATCATCCTATAGCCGACTTATTTTAATACTCTTACTTCTGCAATCTAGGCGCATTTCCCTCTATCGTTTGTACAGTTCACAGAATATGGTTAAAATGACCGTCTCCCAGTTTCCCTCAAGCAGTCATGACCAAAACGAATAGCTTTATCATAGGATTTGGAGAAAATAACGACAAAATATTGTTAGCTATTACAGTCTGAGCGTGCAACTTCTATAGACAATTATTTCAAAAAACGGTGTATATTCACATACCATGCCTGTAATTACATCCCTAAATCATTTCCTGATTTGTTAAATAGAAAGAATTGTTCGCCTAAAGTACACAAGATGAATACACACTAGCCTAGAAATTTCAACAGATGAAGAACTGAATAATTACTTACATATGTCAGTATAAACTAGAATTGTATAGTGTAGAAAAGGCAATTCATCCAGTAGACCGGTTTCGTCCTTATTGGGAACTCATCAAGTACTGGCCAGAATTTGCCGCGGACAGGATACGAACCTGGGCACGTCTGCTTCGGAATCTGGTGCTCTAACCACTGAGCTATCCTGCCGCACACTACACTACACACAATTTTCAGTTATATACTAACTAATGTAACTTGGTTAGTCAATTTTTCCTTTAGGTGGAGCTCATATGGCATCCATTTAGACCCAAAGTTCCAACTAACCATGCCCAATCTGTCATTACTGAACAGACACCACATTACATGGGGAAGTGGTATTGAAATGAACATTTATATAATTAAACGAACATTGGTTGCGCGGGTGGTGATAACAATTATTATAATCAAGGTTGCGGTCTTGATATAAACACCTGACCCATTAATTACTTACATATGTCAGTATAAACTAAGAATTGTATAGTGTAGAAAAGGCAATTCATCCAGTAGACCGGTTTCGACAAAACAGGTCTAGACATATAGATGATATATATATATATATATATATATATATATATATATATATATGAACATTTTGAGATCTAAATTGGCCAACAAGAAATTCAGCTTCTGTTAGCCAATGATAAATTTTACCTTGAAGCTTTTCATAGGACAGTTTAAACCATGAACAATATGTCATTATCAATATAATTAAGAAATCAAGGATTGTGACTCAACTTCCACTTTATTTTCATTATATTTAGTAGAAGGAATGGCTCGATTAGCCAAACCACGCTAACAAATCAAGCTTAAATGCCAAGCTAGAAGAAATACCGGGAACATGATTTGGCAAAAGTAATGAGACAAAATCTGCGATTGCACCAAAGACTCGGCCACAAAAAAGATATGATTGCAAACCGAATCAAATCATCGATGTTAGGATTAGCTTGGCAATAAATAACTAATTCAGTTTTAGGTTAATATGTTTTAGCCAATAATATATCGCTTCAACGTTATCATAAATCTGAACGTAATTATGACTTATATTCTCTAAAACAAGTTTGTGAGCATGAAATAAACACCACTGTATCTAACAAGTTTTAGCCAAATTAAATTTAATTACGTCTAAAACCCAAACATACCCTATTTAATGTGCAAAACAAGCTCACGATACTTTCAGTATCTAGTGCCATTGACCATTCGAATTGCGACCCCTTAGAAACAGTGAAACTGGTGTTTATCTCAAAGTCGAAAATTTGATTTAAAGAGTTACAATCAACACCCGCGCAACCAATGACTATTTAATAGTATAAATGTGTAGTGGAAGCTGCAAAAATGAAATGTTCATGACTGCATAGAAATTGTTCAATTAATATTTAAGGTCAAGTGAAATGTGTACGAGACTACTATAGATGAGAGCCGCATATCTGAATTGCCATAAATTATGAATACATTGTAGTTTGATCCTCGCCAGTCAGTCTGCGGCAGTGCTCTGATGATAATCATGGAATGTCAAAACCCGCCAGTGTGTGCGTGAATAACGTCAGTTTTGTCATGTTGTGCGACTGGTTAGAAACAATGGAATGGGTGTCTATCCCAAGCTGAAAAGCTTGCTTTAAATAATTATTAGCGCCCACACAATAAATGCTGGTTTATTTGTGGCTTATTTTTCCAGACTATAACGCAAAATATAACAGTTAAATACTGTTTGTTGCGAAGACCTAATATATATGCAAGTATGTTTTAGGTGTTGCGAACCTAGTAACAAATTAGTTCAGTTGTGACCAGAAGGATAAACGAAAGACAGCATGAACGGAAAGTATAATCTCATGCACATTCGTTTCGTGCATACTAGCCACTCATCAGTAGGAGCCGGTATTACGCCCTTTAACCACTATATATTTGGTCAAGAATGTGGAATAATAGGACGGTACAATCGCCTAGACGAATGTGTAAACCTGCAGTAGTGAAGCTAACATCATATAGTCTACGACAATGCGACAACAACGCTAACTCACTCTAACTAATATCATTATATATATTATATATACATATATATATATATATATATATATATATAAGAACTTAAAACAACGTACTCCATGGAATAACATTTATTAATAAATCTTATTTCTACCAGTATCTACAGCTATTGTTCTGGATTCGTTAGTATATTCGTTCATCCAATCCCACTGTACATGTGTTGTAACCAATCTCCTCTTCGTTATGCTGGCCTTTGCTTTGCGCAATTTAGACCACTGCTTTTGCGCAATTTAGACCACTCCTTTTGCGTAACGTCATTTGGTGTGTCATCGCTTTCATTGTAATTGCGTCCGTAATTGATGTATGTGTCGTATTTTGCGAAGCGTTGGCTATTTTTAAAGGCATGTCGGTTATGTCTTTGTTCCAGTCCAATTTAATTTCTTTTTGAATTATTTTCTGCACGTTTAAGCAGGGCTTCAGCTTATTAATTGCAATAGCTTCAAAAGCCAGAAGCATTTTCTCTGTTTTTGCCTTGTAGAGAACTGAAAATTGTTACTACTAACAGCATGACCTGTGAGTAGAACATGTTCGCAAATTGCTGATTTTTGTGCGGGAGCTGCACAATGCATATATATATATATATATATATATATATATATATATGTATATATATATATATATATACCGCGTCTGTAAAGGATACTAACACTATGGCTATTTAAACAATAATTGATTGCGCGGGTGGTGGTAACAATTCTTTACTTCAAGCTCGCAAACTTGATTTAAAGAACTATGGCTATTGTGGTAGTAACTGATACCAACATTATAGTACCGAAAAGGTACATGGTACTAACAATATGGTTTCCGAGTCCGTACATAGTACCAACATGATGGATATCAATGTATGCTATGTTTCACAGAAATTGAGAATAACAACTACTTCTGAATTTCATGTTATTCTAGTAAAGCCATACACTATGGCCATGATCGATATCTGTTATCACATTTCGCGGTAAGCATGATATCATTTAATTCAATATATATATAATGTTTGTTGCGGAGAACTAATATATATGCAAGTATTTATTAGGTGTTGCGAACCTAGCAACAAATTAGTTCAGTTGTGACCAGAAGGATAAATCAGAAGCAGCATGAACGGAATGTATAATCTCATGCACATTCGTTTCGTTCTTATTGGCGACGCATCAGTAGGGGCCGGTATTACGCCCTTTAACCACTATATAACCGAAGAAGTTTATCAAGCCACATTGTAATTCCATTGAAACTAGAAGTTTAAAATTAGATTACATACTTGATTATAATCATATTCAAGAACTATTTATGAACGTGAATTCAGCTTATCATGCAGTTAATTATTATTTCTTCAAAGGAAAAACGCCCTAAACAAGCTTACTATCATGATATTTTTCATTTTCAACACTTATTTAAATTTGATCAATATACTATCCGTTTAAAACCTCTTAAAACTGATCAAAGGAGTATAAATTTCAAGTTATTCAATCTAACCCTTCCTTCTACTATCAATATTATTTTGTAGTAGACTGGTCATCCGATTATGACTAAGATAAATTAAAACATCAATCTATGTTCCTTTCTAGTTAAATGTAAATCTGGTGAATTGGAGTAAAGCAAGTGGAAATAAATTGCTTGCTAATTTCTAATCAAGTTTAGCTTTGTGAAAAAATAAACCAACTCTATCTCATATTCGCAAATTCCTTAACAAAACACACTAAAATGCTAGCAAGCAACGTTTTAATTTAAATTTGCTGGAAAATGTTAGAGGAATAAAAGCGAGATGCTGTCGCAAAAGGCATAAAAATTAATTCATACTTGATTGACATTGGGAAGATGACCAACAGAAGTTTTTCCGCAATTTCGACGAATCCTCCACAGCTTGTCTCGCAGATATTTTTCCGGTGTCGTATGCAAATGACGACGTATTTGACAAACTAGGCATTGCGGTTCCGGTCTACAGGTATTCAGAAGAATGATGATTAATGGAAAATGACGAAAAATAGATAATGGTGTAAAACTTAAATGACACAACGTTATTATGTTATAGCGTAAACTTGCGTTGGGTTATCCGATTACTATTCAAAATTAGCGCTTTCCACACACATTTAATTTCAAATAAAATTATAAATGAAGCCTAAACTATTATGAAAGCTGAGGGTAATTGAAAGATAATAACTAAATACTTAAAATAAATTAAAAGTAATATTTTCATTTACATAATTAATGATAATAAGCCAGTATAATTTTTACTGCTTTGACTTACAACAACTAAAAAACAACAGTTTTTAATTGACTAGCTAGTGTCGTCTACTTAGTAAATTTTAGCTGCCAACTAAAACACTACAAAACAAGGTTCGCTGCCCTTCGGGCCCACACGACACGTAATCAAAGTTTGAAACAAAACTCGCTCAACAAGCATATGGTTCCACTATATACGCAAACCTTCAAAAACAAAATTTAAAAATAGGAACACCAGTTGCCAGTTAGTCCCTCGGATGAGTTATCTTCGAGAAAAAGGCGTTGCTAAATTACGAAATGCCTTTTAAACCACAATGTGAACGTTAACTTGACAGTCTGTCATTATAACTATGTCAAATCTGTTGGGCTTTCGAAATACATCGCTCGCAGATTAATAGTATGCTATAATTTAGTAAGTAAGCAAAGGGCCCTCAACGTTCTCAGCCAAGGGCGCACAAAAACCAAAAGCGACATAACCGAAAAAATCGCACCACTATGTCGGAACTCCCGAGGACCACCAAACGTCATGCAAGACGAAAAGAAGTATTCGCCTATACTAAGAAAGGAGCTCGTGTGCTTAAACATAGATAAGAATACCAAATACTGGCAAACCGTCAAGTACAACCATTGGTAATGGCTAAATCCATGTATAATACGTAAAAGTTTACGATAGCGTGCATGGTTATTTAAAATAACTGGCAATTGGCAAACTACAGGCTCGGAAGGAAGGAGAAAACAGATTAAATAAAAAATCGATGATTTTTTTCTATCGCAAACTAGGCTTTGAAAAAATATATAACATTTTCACTTCGTGGCTTAGTGCGTTTAACAAAACGTAATTTTTTTATAATAAGAATAAAGCCATAGTCCGGTGAAATGATCAATTTTTACGTTAAGATTCTTTCGTCTATGAGTCATGTGAACAGCGACAAATATATCATACTAAGTACCACTAAAATTACAAATCACACAATATCAATCAATAAAACGCTTCTTCATAAAAGTGAAAAAAAACTAATAATTTAGAGTAAATTCTAATGACAATTTATAAAGTTTTATCGTATTTCTGATAAATATATACCCTATAACCCAACAAATCTTCTTATATTTAAACGAACGTTGGTTGCGCGGGCGGTGATTACATTTGCTATAATCAACGTTGCAAACTTGATATAAAAACCTGAATAATTAAGAACATCCATTTGTCAATATAAACTTAGGACATTATAGTGTAGAAAACGCAGATTTGTCCTTGGCTTATATTAATTTAATTTACGTGAAATTATTTCACTAATCCTCTTTAAATTTAAAAATGTAAAAGGCAATCAATTGGCGTATTATATATATATATATATATATATATATATATATATATATATATATTTGTTGGTGTGTCTAAGTTTGTTAGTGTAGAACTTGTGTAATTGCAGGATTTTCAAAGTACATATGTTTTCAGATTAACTAAATAATAAAAAGTTATTATAGGTAATTCATCAAGTGGAAAATTTTCGTTCTTTTTTCGAAACTCTTCAGGTACTTGCCAAAAATAGCTGCGATCTGGGCATACTTGCTTCAGAGTTTAACACCTTGCCACCCCTATCGCATACTGCACACAATTTTGTGTCATACCCCAACGTGTTTTTCTTTCTCAATTTCGGTGAACTATAGCATAAATTTATATCCATCATGTTGTTACCATAGTGTTGGTATCATGCACATTTGCGGTATCATAATGTTGGTATCGAGTAATGACACAGTAGCCATAGTGTTAGTATCCTTTACAGACTCGGTATATATATTATATAGTGTGAGTTAGCGTTGAAGTCGCATTGTCGAGACTTTATATGATGTTAGCTTCACTATTACAGGTTTACACATTCGTCTAGGAGATTGTAGCGTCCTATTATCCCACATTCCTCACCCAAATATATAGTGGTTAAAGGGCGTAACACCGGCTCCTACTGATGAGTCGCCAGTAAGCACGAAACGACTGTGCATGAGATTATACTTTCAGTTCATTCTTTCTTTTGTTTATCCTTCTGGTCACAACTGGACTAATTTATTACGAGGCTCGCAACACCTAATACATACTTGCATATATATTAGTTCTCCGCAACAAACAGTATTTAACTGTTATAATGGATGAATTGTTTTTTATCCGGGCAACAGGGTGGCTTTGTGATAAGATCACCAGATTCCAAAGCAGACATGCCCAGGTTCGAGCCCTGTCCGCGGCAATTTCTCGACAAGACGTAATATATTCCCAATAAGGACGAAACCGGTCTACTGGATGAATTTACTTTTCCACACTATGCAATGCTTAGTTTATACAGACAAGTTTATGTACATATTGAGTCAGGTGTATGTGTCTAGTTGGCAAACTTGATCAAAAAAATTGTTATCACATCTCGCGCAAACAATGTTCGTTTAATAAATATGATCATTAGTTTGTCTAATATTTTGTCCTTCAATCCCATCAGCATTCATCAGGAGCCTATTCATTTTATCCTTTCAAAATTCATAATACACCAAGTTAAAACCAATGCTGCGCAGGACAAGGTATTTCAAATTTATCCTCTGAATGTTTGCGCAGTGCGAGCTTCATATGTTGAATCTCTGCAATTTACGTTCGCGAGTTGTCGCTTAGCACTATCAGTTTCGCAATGATCCGATTGATCCTCATTTCCAAGTACGCATCGATCTGTCTTTGTTTCGGTTGGGCGCGAATTTGTCTCTTTCTTCCTAAGGCTGATCATGGACCATACTAACCACAATAAATGAGGTCAACGAAGATTAGATCGGACCTCATTTCCAGCGGTTCGTATGAACGATGTAGAAGCCTCCAGAAGAAAGGGACAAATCCGCACCCAGCTGAAACGAAGACAACATCGATGAGTACTTGGAAATAGAGATCCCACCAAATTTATAAATATTATATGCACTCGCTACACAAAAATTTCTTATTTCGTTAGGGTTTACAATAAATAAGCGCACAAATTAAAAACTAGCAATGATGTTCGTCAAAGCTGTACAATTTATTAGTTTTTCTTCAATTTTGCAATGAATGTCGCTATAAAAGACGTTAAAGATTCATAAATCAAAGTTCTCGTCGACTGTAAATTAGTGAAACCTTGATTTTGCAGTTGATAATGTTTCATTCGACTACAAAGAAACTGCCCAGGCCATCTTGAATAAATTAGCAGTCGTTGTTCCGTATTTCGATACGGAATTCGCACCCTGCACATGTAAGATCATCATCATCATCATCATGTCCAGCCACACAAAAGTCAAAAGTGACTAATGTTTTACTGCCATATAACCATAAGGAGTGAAAAAAAGTATATAAGTAAATTTAGACAAATTATTAGTGAGATTTACGAGAGAGAGAGGGAGAGAGAGAGAAGGAATACCTTGCTACTATGATTAAATTTATCGGGATAACTCACAGAAATGAGGCAAACTAAACCTCTCCACAACACCATTATGGCCAAGTTAGCATTCGGGCAAGGCGACATCAGCAATACAGCTTCCTTGCGGATTTCACTGTATCACGTCATAAACAAGCCAAACCTCGCAGCTAACTTTGCCCTACTAAGAAAAGAAAGTTACGAAGATGATTCTACTAGACATCTGCAACAAGATCGCCACTGAACTCGATTCGATGCCATATCGCTAAGGGTTTCCTACCAAGAACTTTGATGCGCACGAGGACCCCATCCCGGCAGACGAGTGGGTTCTATACTACTCAATATGGATGTAAGTGGAATTAATTGTTACTGTCATGTCAATATCTGCCCACCTTGTTTCTTAAGCCAATTTGGTTCTGGATGAGAGAACAGAGCTCTACTTGGCAATCGAAATGAGGGCATACGCAAAACGTAACCGAGCCAACGAAGTTGATGGAGCCTTATTTGTTTTTCTAACGACGAACACATTGTCAGATCCGAAAATTCGTCTACGGATGTCAACGTTAGTTATTCGTTGTTGGTAACCAACATGTGCTATACTTTTCAAACAACGACGATCGAATGCCTGTAAGCGTCTCAGATAATCAACTTTAAGAGGCCAAGTTTCACTAGCGTATAGTAAGACTGCGCGTACAGATGCATTGTAAACACGACCTTTAAGGCAAAGTGAAATATTGGCGTTTCTCCATAAATGTCGAAGGTTCGAGAAAGCTACTCTAGCTTTCGCCATACGCTTTCTCACCTCGTCGGACATATTGCCTACGTTATTGATAGAGCTCCAAAGATATGTAAACCTGTCGACTATGTCAAGATCTTCATTCTGCGGTCGCAACGTTGGAGTGAGTGGTGGGTGATCCTGTAACAGTATCTTACATTTAGAGGGTGCGAATTGAATACCGAAAGACGGAACAACGTCTGTTAATCTATTCAATGTGGCCTGGGCAGCATCCTGATTGTCGAATAATAGTACGATATCTTGAAAGAATGTCGTTGCGATACTGAATTAATTGAAATTACCTGATCTGCGTTTTGACTAACGCAGCTTTCATTGTTCCAGTAATTTTCTTTTTTCATAATATTTCGATCTACATTACCGTAGATCTTCATCAGATGCATTTCACGAAACAAATGAAGCAAGTGTGTTATTTCCTCTAGTCATAATATTTATATACCTCAGACTGACCTTTCATTAGATATTCGCGTGTCACATGTGTGTGTGTGCATTTTTATAACCGTTGTTTTCATCTAACTAATTTAGACCAGAGTGGCTGAATAATAATTATCAATTGCATGCAATAATTATTCGTTTTTACACACTCAATGTAAATAACGTAAACAGCCCCTTACACTAGGCACTATACTCCCTAACCAAAAAGAAAAGATTGAACCCTTAGACACTTCAGGAGTGTATGAGATCCCATGCAATGATTGTAGTCTCAAGTATGTTGGTGAGACCATGCGTCCAATCAAAGTAAGAAGAGGTGAACATAAAACGGCGTGTAAGTATGGACATATTGCTAAATCAGATCTTGCTCGTCATGTAGTGGAGACTGGGCATACTATCGACTGGGAGGAATGCAAACGCATAGCAATATGTAGTCGTAATAGGGTGACGAGATTGATTAGGGAATCTATAGAAATTAAATCTAGAGATGATATTATGAATGAAACAGCTGTTGAAAAATCTTTAGGTCCGATTTGGAATACTGCACTAGCTAATGGAAGGAAAAGGCGATTGCATGAATTGGTAACTGAAGCTAGCTCCAGTAAAAGATTAAGAACATCAGATTAAGATTGACTAATTAGTGGGCTTTTATTCAAGAAATGAATAAACAATTATGAATATAGTCTTCAAATTTCATCTCTAACTATTCATTTGATTTTAAAACAAATAGTGATTTCAACCTTAATTTTCTGTTTTACACCCCCACCCTACCCATTGGAAATATTCTAATAATACAATATTTATAAGTAATAATTTGTCTGACGCGTGCAAAGGGTAAATTAATGTCTATTGACTGCAGTTTCATTTAGATGTACGTACATGTGTATCAAAATAATTTAACCAAGTTTTTTAGTTATGCATACACATACACATGCACATGCGTGGCGTGCGCCAATAACTGTTATTAACTTATCTATCTTGAGTATAACCTAGTGGTTTAAATAGTAATTTAACATGTGCATTAATCAATACAATTTAACAATAATTGTTTGCGCGGGTGGTGGTAACAATTCTTTAAATCAAGTTTGCGAGCTTGAAGTAAACACATCCCATTGTATTTAACCAGTCGTCGAACAACATAGTTTTTTTATTTTGTTCGACGACTGGTTAAATACAATGGGATTGGTGTTTACTTCAAGCTCGCAAACTTGATTTAAAGGATGTGCATTAGTCGTTCGGACTTCTGGTTTTATCACTCATGGCATGTTTTTATGACGAGTGTTTCTGAATTATGGGTCTCCCCATCTCAGTTACGTCATTTACATTGAGTGTGTAAAAACGAATAGTTATTGCATGCAATTGATAAATTATTATTCAGCCACTCTGGTCTAAATTAGTTAGATGAAAACAACGGTTATAAAAATGCACACACACACATGTGACACGCGAATATCTAATGAAAGGTCAGTCTGAGGTATATAAATATTATGACTAGAGGAAATAACACACTTGCTTCATTTGTTTCGTGAAATGCATCTGATGAAGATCTACGGTAATGTAGATCGAAATATTATGAAAAAAGAAAATTACTGGAACAATGAAAGCTGCGTTAGTCAAAACGCAGATCAGTTAATTTATGAAAATGCACACACGCATGTGACACGCGAACATCTAATGAAAGGTCAGTCTGAAGTATAAATATAAATATTATGGCTAGAGGAAATAACGCGCTTGCTTCATTTGTTTCGTTTGTTAAACTTGTGAAACAAAATGCAACTGGTGAAGGCCTATGGTAAGTTTGGCCGAAATATATTGAAAAAAGAAAACTACTGGAACAATGAAAGCTGCGTTAGTCAAAACGCAGATCAGGTAATTTTAAAATTGTACGATATCGTCCGCATAGTCAAAATCGACTAGTCTATCGCCCGGAAGAACTTCAACTTCAGCATCCTGAATGTGTGGGAGTGTTGTTCATAATAGCATCGATTATAAAATTAAAAAAAAATGGCGAAAATGGACAACCTTGACGAAAACCACTGCTGGTTGAAAAATTATGCGTTAATTCGTTGTAGACCTTAACACAACCAAAAGTATTTGTGTAGAGAGCTTGTATAATATTAACAAATTTTGTTTGTACACCGCTTTTCAACAAGATATGGAATAAAACATTGCGATCCACCGAATCAAATGCACCCTTGAAGTCTAGAAAGACGGCTATAGTTGGACGGTGATACAAATGTCTCTGTTTGAGCAATTGCCTTAACGTAAATATATTATCTATACAACCTTGTCCAGTGCGGAATCCGGCCTTTTATTTTCTTGTATGTGATTCACGTGAAGCGCTAAGACGACGTAGGATAATAGAAGCAAATAACCTTGATACAACCGGAGTCAAACTTATACCACGATGGTTATCGCACGAATTACGATTGCCTTTTTTTCAAGATGGGAATGATGGTCGACTCATTCCAGTCAAGTGGTACGGTTTCCTCATTCCATATAGTAAGAAAAAGTTTGGTCAACGCTCCTGAAGTTATATCACCACCATCCTTAAACAATCCCGGAAGCAGATCATCGGGGCCTGCGGCTTTGCGGCGTTTAAGAGATAGGATTGCATCGCGTATTTCTAACTCGGATGGTTCTTCGGGACTAACATTCCACACTGTTGATGCAGACATGCTTTCGGGAATCGGAACTGACGCGGGTGGCCAAGAAAATTGATCTCTAAAGTGTTCAGCCCACCTGTCAAGACGCACATGTAAGATAAAACTACTGGATCACCAATCACTCACATTAACTAGGCAGCTATAAAAATAAGATCTGGGCATAGTTGGCAGGCTTATATATCTTTGTAGCTGTTTCAATAACTCAGACAATATGAGTGACGAAGTGAGTATGTGAGCCGCGAAAGCTAGAGTACCCTACTGCGATCATCGCCATTTATGGGAAACACAAGTATCAAACTCTGAATTAAACGTCGTGCTTATAATTCATCTTCACACGCAGTCTTTTCATACGCCAGTGAAACTTGGTCAATACGATGAAAACCGCAAAGAATCGGCATTAATGATGCGCCTTGCCTAACAGTTGTCTCGACCATAATGATATTTCGTATGTCTAGGTTTCCGCAACTCTGTTTTACTAAATTGATAAATATTTTTATCTAAACTACATCCTGCCCATCATAAATATCTCTCCATTAATATTTATTTTTATATTAAAATTAATATATTTGGAATTCAGAAAAAACATTATCATTTTCTCATCATTTTACAACAGTGAAAAATTTCATTTCCCTGAAGCGAAGAATATATAACAATAATGGCAAAAATGTAATTAACCATGAAAAGCAATTATCATAATTCACTGCCCTAAACATGTAAATGGTGGCACCCGCGCAATAGGTTAGACAAAACAGACGTCTGGAAAAATGAATCCACCATCAGTATCTATGAAAAAGTCAGTTCAGCCCTTGAAAAACTGTTGGAAATGTCTAAATAAAAGCAGGTATACTATTTTATTGCTATGATCATCAACATTTTTGAAGCATTCGTTGAAAGTTTAAAAATTAACATTAGAATATCAATAACTTACATCAAAATCGGATGAAACATGGCTACATCCCTCCGAACAATGGTAAGGACAAATTATGCGATTGTTCACAAAACGAATGGGCGGATTTTCGTAGAACTGGCCATCAAGTATACGATGCCAATCAATACTATCTGTGTAGCACAAATTTGGGTTGTTGTCAAAACGCACACCTCCGTTTTTAATAAGTCTTAGTGACGGCAGGCCTACATTCTGTTGTTGAGGATTATTTAAAAAATGACGTTTTAGAAAGTTTGGTGAGGTTGATTTTTAGACGGCATTAACTTGCTAGAACAAATATTTAGTGAAATAATGTACAGTTGAATAAATTCTAATACATCTGAGGCTGGAAATGGCGAGAGTTCAGCACCTATACCAAAGAAATAGCTAACTAACTTGCGCATCTATGCTAATGGCAAATACTGGCGAAACTAACTAGTAAATCTATGATGGATATTGGGAGCCTGAACTTACTGTCACCAATTCTTAAAAAACTTGAAACAAATACACAATCGTTCTAAAACGTTTTTAAACAAAACATTAACAAGATAAGCAGGTACATATTTTAAGTTTAAAGCATACCACAAGTTAAACTTCATAAATATTAAATCTTCCACAGATGAAAATTAACTTTAAACAGCTTATGCCACGCGTATGTCTGTTAAAGCCTCATAACATATCATTAAACGACGGTATATATATATATATATATATATATATATATATATATATATATATTATAAATTTTCTTATGCAAAAACAAAAAGAAATTTTATCAGATACAAGGAAGGGTACACGAATTTTACTAAAGCTCGAACTTCAAAAGAATATATATATATATATATATATATATATATATATAGATCATTACAGACCAAGCATTACATAATTGATATACCATTTTGTCTTGTTCATGTGGTCCCATGTAAAATCACTTTCAACCCAAAATTCCGGCTAACCATCACTCGAACTTTCTTTTTAAAGTCATATGCGTATAAATGAGCGAAAAATATTGTGTAATAGAATAAACATAAAACCGAATACTACGTTTCATGCAAAGAAAAGCTACACCAGTCCTAAGCTGAACGGCCAAAAACACGAACCACCATCCTTTAGCTGACTCGTTCCTACAGTCTGATATCCATATTGGAGTTTCAAGTTCCTGCACCAAAGACATACGTTTGCATAATAATGTCGCTTGAATTCTCAGTATGGAAAGCGGTATAAAAACTCCGATAAAAAAATCAAATTCATAAGTTAAGAGTTATACCATCTCGGCTCGTCTAGGGTTCACCCTTTTGATAAAAACACTAATTTGAAAACAGAGTTAACATCGTCCGCTGACCAAGTGGTGTATCAAGGAGAGCAGTTGAGTACTGCAGCATGAAAACACACTGATGGTCTTTGCTTAGTCAGTGCAAGCCGTTTGATTTTTTATGTTTTACATATTTATTAAATATGTTCATTAGTAAATAAATTATTTGTAGTAGTAACAATGCGGCTGGGAGGACGCCAGACGAATATTAAGTGTCTTCAAAGCAGCACAGCTATGCTACGGATAATGTTATTGTTGAATCTCCGCGCGCTGCGCAACCATTCAAGGAAGTTAATACTATTGTTAGTTGAAGAGATACGTATCAACTGGTTACTAGAATGGCTTCTCAAGAATTTCCAGCTGAGGTATAAGCCGTGTACTATATTTGGCTTTAATCTACGGCGTCAGCATTCGTCACCCAGGAATGAGCCGGTGTAGTAGTGCAGCTAGACACCACCGGAGGCCTTCAATTGATGATTGGAAAAAATGTTGAATTCCAAATAAGTATTAATTACATGGTTACTTAATAAGAAAATTACTAAGATTGAAGCCTCTAGTTTGATCTAATTGCGCAGTAATTTTTATTGATAAGTGTGCTTGATGGAAAGAGAGCAAGTGTACCAGACGCAATGGGCAAGTTTCGGCTGCTGGAGGAAACATTGACCACTGGCTTCTGGGCAGAAATTGCTCATCAGCCTTGGTTGGCAGTCTATCTATGAGACGGAAAACTCCGAATAAAAACTATCAAAAGGAATGGGTGACCTGGTGTTGTTTTACAGTCCACATATTACCATGAACAACTTATGGTTATATGATAGTGAAGCATAAGTTACGTTTGGCTTCTATATGACTGTGCATGATGAGGATGATGATGCGACCTTGATATAAACACCTGACCAATTATGTACAAACATTGTCAGTATAAACTATGCACTGTATAGTATAGAAAAGGCAGATAATCTAGTAGACCGGTGTCGTCCTTCTTTATATTAAAATCATAACGTTGATTAAAATTAAATTTTATTGCCGCCCACACAACCACCGTTTACTTAATTATATAAATCTTCTCCGTGTAGCCTGGTATCAGTTCTATAATGACAAATTGGGGACGATTAGGCCTGAAGGAACGCAATATATGCTCCACATAAAGGAAAGGCTAAAAAGTAGCGTTAATTAGTACATAACTGAAAATTGTTTGTAGTGTGTGGCAGGGTGGCTCAGTAGTAAGAGCAGCAGATTCCGAAGCAGACGTACCCAGTTTCGGGCCCTGTCCGCGCGAAATTCTGGACAGTACGTGATAAGTTCGCAATAAGGACGCAACCGGTGAACTGGATGAATTGCCGTTTCTACTCTATACAATGCTTAGTTTATATTGACAAATGTATGTGCATAACGGGTCAGTTGTTTATATCAAGATCACAACTTTGATTAAAATTAATTTTGCGTTTAGTTTTCAATTTTTTAGAATAAAAAATGAGTAAAATGAAACCATATTTCGTAATAACTCAATTAGAAGAAACATATTAGGCCAACACTAAAGAACACGCGGAGCAAAATATGTAAAAATTCATTAAAAGAAAGACAAAATTAAGCAATACATGAAAACTTATTCTAATCAACAACCGTCGTACACGAATGAGGTAAATCGAAGAAACATAACTGAAATTCTTGCTACTAAAATATAATATTGTAATTTCGCCAATTTTAATAAAGACTATCACAAAATACTGTGGCATTCTAGCGTTTGCTTATTGAATATCCTTGAATGAATAAATGCTTACATACAAAAATAATTAATTGGTCAAATCTAATAACAAATTAACAGGAAAATATTTCAGAACTCATACTTCATTTTGCTTCGTGTTTTGTATCAAAATAGATAACGGTGAAATGACAAAAACTCATTTTACTGAAGACGTAAACATTGAATGCATTAGCTCAAACTTGTGGACCCAAATAGTCGCATAAAATTTCTGCATTACATGATTGATTTAATGTCTATTATTCTATCTTTAGCCCAATTAGACATTGTGAATTCATGTCTCATGATGGCAAGCAATATAGGCGTCACTGTTGTGCTGTTCGCCAGACACAGATGGCAAGAGCGCATACCTTATAAAAGCCAAAAGAGAACATTGCAGGTTTTAAGCGACGCACAAAGAACATAGAAAATAGCTAAAGTCCATGTGCAGCAATTTCAACGAAACTAAGAGTAGGTTGTAGAACCTCGGATTCTATGGCAGTATAGCGTGAGTAAGCCTTCGATGTATCTTCCGACGTTTGCAAAATCTTTTAGTACTAAAGCTCATCCATGTGCGACACTATCTTGTCTTACAAGCTTCACATGGAGTTCTCTGCTAGCCACATGGTAGGCGATGATGCCCACCGAGCTTAAAAATCTAAACGAGCAGGTATCAGCGTCGAGACGAAACACTCTCTTTGCATTTTATTTTCAGATGTGATATGTAATCAGTAATCATTCCGCCAATAAAGCACGAGCGCATACAGCCTCTAAAGTGCAGCTCGCCAAGTTCGTCTAGAACCTACATAATCCGCCATGTATCGCTAAAACATGGTAAGAGATACGTTGGTTCTCCGATTTGTTCAGAGTTCCATATCGAAGCACTCTCTGATAGAAAGACTTGATACCTTACGAATGCAGAAAATTCACTTAAATTGATCAAATTGTCTTCAAATCATTGCTATTCGGTGAGAATAATAGTCATTTAGACTTAATCCATACACTCTACCATTCTCGTTATTTAAGAAATCGGTATCAGCTATCAATCGGATGTGCATATTTCACTTTTCAGTAGCTTTCGATACGATGGGGCTCAAGATGTTATATTGAGGAATTGACCAACATTTAATATCTGATCAATGTCGTACAGCTATTAAAACAGGTATAGATATGCATAGCCCGTAAACAAACACCAGATAACATACTCCTTTTGGTTATTTAAACAAGCGTTTTACAAAAATCTGAAACTTTCCAAAAAAGCCGTGACGATTTATCTGCTTGGCTTTTTTTTGAAGCACACACTCTTTTTAAATTTTGGACTTTCAAAAAGATTTTATGCTTGACTTCATTTCCTTATGCTTATTCTGAAATCTTGTGAAACTGGGTATTTTAATTATTCTATGCCAATTATCCTAAAGAAATCATAATGAACGAAATAAAATATTGTTTGACGCTTAAGTAGTGGTCTTTCTAAAACGATTTTTGTTGATTTAAATTATCAAAACAGTACCAGCCATCGCGCAGGATAAAAATTGTCGCCTTATACGCGGAGTCGTGCAAGGCGGATGAACACAATCAAACCAAAAAGCACATAAATTTCCAATTTTGCTTCTTCTTTACTTTTCTACTCTTTCCAATCTAACGGAAGCGCTCTTGTCAGACGCAATAAAAATTATTAATTTTGATCAAATAACTGATCTTATGTTATCATTGCCAAATGTTAAAATGTTTCAAGAAAATCCATATTCATGGAAATTTTCGATCATTAAAAATTATTCGGCATCAGGAATATTTAGCAAGTACGTTAGATAAATCACAAACTGAAATATTCTGCTTATTCGAAACTAGAATCTACTACCCTACACGAACTATAGAACTGTGTGCATCATACTTATCCACGCATTATTCAATTCTAACCTCTGCTACCCCACAATTATTAAAGCCGGAAAACGGTAGATCGTTATTCACTTGGGTTCACGATCTTAAGCTTCTCTAGAAGAGAAGTTCCTCGTAAACAGTCAACTTTGTGCATCAATCTTAAAATTGTAAAGTTAAACAACATCCAAAAATATTAAACTTTAAAAGAATCATGTTGCACGACAGGGAATAGCTTAATTACCATTTCCTTATGGTGCAACACGTCTTTTTAAACCATTGCCCACAGGACTATACCAAATATTTCGACTTCCTCTTTCGGAAGTCTTTTTCAGTGGAAAGCGCATCACACAAAAATTTGAAAATTAATATGTCAAGTGGAAAATTTAGTTTAAACTGTCCCATTTTTACTTATTGTTATATCCCTTAAGCATGATTATTTTTCTTTACTAGGTAACTGTATGACAAATTAGTTTGTGTATGACATACATGTAATTAATGAAAAAACCAGTTATGCTTAAAAAATCTAAAAATATGTATAAATGGGACGGTTCAAACTAAATTCTCCACTTGAAATTTTGATTGTCAAATTGTTTGCGTGGTGTGCTTTCCATTGAAAATAACTTCCGAAAGAGGAAGTCGAAATAGTTGGTATAATCAGGTTGACAGTGGATGGAAACACCTTGTGTCGCACCACAAGGAAATTGTAATCCAAAAATATTAGTCAGCGTTTAAGATATTATTTTTTTAAGCTTCCACCAAATGCAACACAGTTGACAGTATGGATAATTTCTACTCTGACACAAGCCCTCTATTAAGAAGAACCAGAAGTTCGGAAAATCTCTACTATGTGTGACGCGAATGTGCATGCCGAGCGCCAAAGTGATGCAACATTTTATTTCGGTTGCAGATTAGCATTAAGTTCATTTCGCAACAATATTGGTAACGGCTGTTGGATAGAGGAGAAAATGTAAAAAAAATACTTAGTAGCACAAACTTCAGACATGGCATAAGTCATTGAGTGACACGCCGTCCTCCAAATTTTAGAGTTACGGACTCAAATAGATTATGTAGAAATCAGTTGTATACGCGTGGTTGTACGCAGAACAGTTTTCCGATTTGAAACACGTACGCCGATTAGGGCCGTGCATAAATCAGTTGCAGATTTACGCTCGCACTTTCATGAAAATAAATGAATAATAAGCCTCGAACAGATCTTAGCGAACCACAATAGCTATTTTCCAAAATTTATGAACATATTTTAGAATATAAATTAACTAGTCTTTATATTGTCAATACGAGCACAATGTGAACTAAAGTAAGATCTGCTATGCACAATATATGTACTACTTTATGTGACATTTTTGGCTTCTGTATTATTAGTCATTGGCTCTCTCAAAGCCTGTGATGATTCTAAAATCTAGGAGCCGAATTCTCGCTGTTTTAGTATTTAATAACAATCATAGGTCCTTCAAACACCAACTAAAGCATAGGCACAAATTTGGCTTTGCATCTCTTTGGATAAGAAAGGTTACAGAGATGGAAATAGCGTTCGCATTAGGTAGCAAAAAAAGTCTGACGCAAATCAGTTGCAAAACAGGTCCGAAAAAAATAACAGACAATTATACAGTAAATTATCTTCGAAACAAACGTATAACTTAAAAACTGTCCGTCATTTTAGTTAGGCTGGTAACTTCAGAAACATTTTTCCTGAACACTCGTAATAGTCGCGATTCTCCAATGTACGTCCATATCGATAAAATTGAACGCAAATATCGAACTACTATCAGAGTTAAAAATCCAGTATAATCAAATATCTTAAATGCCACAAGGCCGCAGGTCTCGACGATCTGCTACCAATTTTATTTAATGATGGTAGTGGCATTATTTGTAGCGCGTTGACCATCACTGTATAAGCTTGACCCGAGTCGTGTCTAGGTTATATGCTGAGATTAACTTACGGTATCTCAGCGCTTTGTGATAATCAAATGGTTGAGAAGTACAAGCAGGACTCCGACCACAGTTAGATAGCATAGATAACATCGATACCATAAGGAAATTACTCGCCCAGCGACATGAACAATACAGTAGCATAAGAAACGTCCTTGTGGATTTAAGCCATGCATTTGACTTATTGCATAGCAAAGTAGTATCATATATTCGACATGTAAATGGTATATGCAAACAATGTAAATATTGGACAGGCCGTTAAGATAAAAACTTCAAAACGCGCCATAGACTACTGTTAATTATCACACAACTTTAGAACTAGCAGTAGCGTATGTTAAGGAATTCTGCAAAATACTACTACCGAATCACTTATCATTAACTTCAAATCTGCGGATTCAATAAGATTTTTAAATAATTTCAAGTTTCACATATATTTTTAGCCGTATCAATAATTTACGCATTAAAAAATGAAAATAAGAGAATACAAAGCTGTTAGAGTTTCCCATTCCAACTTTTCTCGTTTATGAAGTAACGAGAGTATTTCACTTTACATCAAATATAGTGTCTACAAAGTATCAGAATGTTCAGTTTTGTTATACACTTGTGAGATTGTGGTAATTATAGTCGAAGATCTGCTAACGCCTCTATCTGTTTAGCTTTGCCCATATAGCCAATCACCAACGGATAGACAACATTGAAATAATTTTGAATCCATCTATAAGTGTTCTACGTTAGACAAGCAAATGAGACTCCATCAATAGCCACACAAATTATTGTCACAAAATGAGTACAAAAGCCTAAAATCAGGAAACTTTAAGTGTTGTTTCATGTCTTCTACGAATTGGTCTTTCTCAGATTCATGGAGCTATTGAGTCTATCAGCTTTTGCTTGCATGCCAAAATGATTTTCTTTTGTATGAACATCGTTTAATGAGAATTGTTGCTAGATGAATTTACAAGAAGATATAGAAGTCAGTAATACTTTATCAGTAGTAGAATTGAATTAAACCGAATTTTTATTAGAAATTGTCATCACAACATCAAGTTAAATTTTGTCAAACATTTTTTTGAACCATATGGAACTCTGTTTGACTTTTTTAGTCAAAGATCCTTCTTGGTCAAATTGCTCTGATAAGTAAAACAAAACCAGAAGCGAAATAAAGTAACCTTTATGATACGAACTGAGATAAACTGGAGTTATCAAGTGCTGTGATCAAAAGCTGTTAATGCACGCCATACGTATAGCATGACAATTTTCAACAGAAATTTATTAAATTGAATGCTACAAACGCCACGAAATAGATGTATAAATATTCGTACAGTTATCTTTAGAATAAGTTTCGTCAAATAAATATATGACTTTAAATATATGCTTTCGATCATTTTAAATACTTACGTCTAACGAAGTTCTGCTAATAACGAGCGCGTAATTATATATAAGCCTCTCTCCGCGTATAACAGCTAAATTGGGCAAAAGGGACGAGAGACTTGTAATGCCGGAAATGTCAAATATAACAAGGCTGCCAGTAATTTCACGCAAATTTTGAAAAATACTTTCTTTAGATAATTTGTTCATAACAAGTATCATATCTCCTTCAACAACAGTACAAGGCGACAACTTGTAAGTTAGGTCATCGGTTCTCAGATCAAGCTGCTTACAAACTAAGAGAAATTATAACTAATTTGAAGCCGACTTACCAACTTCATTAATTCTATATATCGATTGTCCCATCCTTGCAATGGAATGTTGAATAAACGAAAGTCCAAAACTTTCTTGAGCTCCATTTTTGAATTGAACCGAAAGGTGAATTAAAAATAAGATAAGTTTCAAGATAGCTAAGGGCATCTTAATTAAATAATAGTTAAATGCGATCGCTACATATTGCCATATAATAAATAAATTTAATACAAATATGTGCGCAAACAAAACAATTTAGGTAGAAATATATGATTGGACAAAAATAATAAAAATGCAGTCTTAAAGGAGCTAATAAATTAAAACTGTTATTACAAGTGGCAGAAAAGTATATTCATTATTTTTGCATCGTGGATCAGTTTTGCAAGTCTAGAAATTTGTATTTAGCCTATTTTACATATTTAGCAATAGCACTTGTAATGTAAACGCCCCAGCTTCAAGTAAATGCCGTACGACGTTACAAAGTTAATTTTGGTGCCAGGAAGGCTGAGTTAGTACTAGTGGAGGCCTTTAATAGAGCCGGTCTTGCGTTCCTCGGGAAATGCCGAGGAGGTCAGTTAGTGTAGCAGTGTCCAGAAGTACTCCTAGACACTTGAGACCAGCTCTGGTTGACATGGGTTGTGGTTCCTTCTGTTGTGGCGTTGAAATCCCGCTGAGCAAATTCGTTGAAGTTCTGCAGTAACTGACTCGTCTCTCTAGTTGTACAGCAAAATGATTAGCGTGTGTGAAGCAAGCCCAAAAATCAGCGTAAGTGACGATAGCAAACAGCACGTCGGAGAAACGCACAGCAGAAGTCAAACGCGAAAACTGACTTGCATGGTAAACTCACCGTGCTTTAATAGCTTTGATTGGCTATTTTCGCATTTTTATCATCGGTGCAGCGCAAATTGAATTGAATTTAATTTACGCAATATGTCGGCGAATTGCTTTGTGTCGTTACATCACTTTCCTCTCTGAAAAAAGGAAAAAATTCCACTCGGCGAGGCTAGATAAGAAATGCATGGCAGAGTTCGAACCAATTTAAGCAACTGGTTATTATTCTGCCATAGATATAATTTTAAAAATAATGTACAATAAATGCTGGGCTGGAGTATGCTTGCTGGTTGCTTCAACAATGATATGATGCCAAGTAACCACAAATTGTTAGCTATAGTGGCCCGTCATATGCGTGATGCAAAATAGAGCAGTGCAAGATTTGGGAGCCGTAGCGTGAGGTTTTCGAAGTAGATAGCCAATGAAGTTGCCAGGTTTAAGTTAAAACCTGGGCAGGCTGGATCGCCGTCAATGTGTTTATATACGAACAATAGAGCTAGTTTGTGCTTGACGTTGTGGTCATGAAATTTGTAGAGTGGTCTCTGTGCATCTGATGATGTTGAGATATGCATTGAAAGTGGCCTGTACCATGATATGAAGCTGATAACTACTTAGTGTTGGTACACGAAAGCGTTAGTTCTAAGTAGCTTGTCATACCAAAATAGGCAGTGTGAGCTCAGATGTGAGCCATAAGTTACAATGTAAAATATATACACGAAAATCAAAAGGTAACTTCAAAAAATGTTTACTCGAGCATTGCCTCAGAGATGGCATAATAGCAAAGAACTGTTAAAAAATGCTACACCATTGTTAGCTAAGAACAGCTTGTTATACCACGTGAGACAAGTGAGTATGAGACAAATAAAATGAATTATGTGGATTTATAGGTCACGTTGCCTGACATAGGGCGCAAGTGGTGCGCGTAAAGTTATAAATGTGATACAGAGAATCACGAAAAATTAATTTAAAAAATATCAGTTACATGTTATGCAAAGCAAGCTATTGCTAGGTTGAGATTGTAGGCAGATGGAGCCTGAGACGTGTGTAGAAGGTTGAATGCTCACAGGATCAGGCAGTTCGATAAACGGTTTCAACCTTTCTATGCTTACTGATGTTGGTGTCGCGCATTGCATGATAATGAAGTATTTAAGTTGTCTGAGCAAAATCGGATAAGGACCGCGATAATTTGGTTGTAGTGGTGCAACAGCAGTGTCGTTGCGAACGAGTACTCTCTTGCAGCTGTGGAGCTGCGGGTCAACGAAAACTGGACGAGGCGTTTGTCTCAGCTGGTTTTCAGACATGTTACCGAAATGAAGTCGTAGGCGGGTAGTATCGTCTTGTGGGTCATCCTGTGCGGGTAATAGACGAGGGAGGTGACTAGGCAGGCGTAGATCCATGCCATACAAGAGTTGTGACGCAGATGTTTAAATGGATTCACGAGAGCGGCAACGCACGGTAAGCATAACTAAATGTAGTGCATCGACCTAGTGGCCATAAATGGCCGAGGTTGCTAAAGCAGCATTGAGATCCCTATGCATTCTATCTACCATACCGTTAGATTGGGGATGGTAGGCAGTCATCTGGCGTAAGGTGCATCACATGAACCGCAAGGTATTTTTGAAACGATCCGATGAGAAGCAAGTGCCTCTGTCAGTGACGACCTCATTGGGAACATCATAATTGGATATCCATGCAGATATAAAACCGTTAGTTACTTCGTCTGCAGAAATGGTGCCAAGGGGTAATGCCGGAGGCCATCGTGTAAATCTAACAATCATGGTTAGAAGGTAGCTGAAACATTGAACCTTTGTCAGATGAACTATTTCAATGTGGACGATGGCTAGGCGAGAAGCAGTACGGAAATGTTTCAACTTAGAACGAGTGTGCCGTGTAATCTTGTTTTCTGGCAAATGGCACACTCATACATCCATCGTTTAGCGTTCTGCCTGAGCTTGTGCCCCCAGAAATGATCTGTAAGTAGTCGGACAGTCGCCTAGCTTCCTGGGTGAGAAATTGATTGAATTGAGTCGAAACCTTTTCTTTGAAGGATGGTCGGCAGAACTGGCTTGTTGGGCTGCATACCCGTGAATTAAACAATGGGTAAGCCTTCCTAAAGACGACATATGAACTTGGTGGGGTGACGGGCTACTGATCTTTGAACGTGAATGTCACCGCGCTGTTCCGTTCGAAGGAGGGATGGCATTGGTGCCGGCTTACTGAGTGTCACGGAGTAGGCAGTTACTGACGATGGCGAAGGTGGTTGTAGCGAGACGTCAGGCCTGGAAACGGCGTCTATAATGAAGTTTAGTTTTCCATTGACATGAAAGATGTCAAATTACTATTCGCTTAGACGTGAAAGCAGTCTTTCTACTTTGGCAGGTTACTTGGCGAAAGTTGAAGTCGCGTTTCAAAGTGCGCTAACTAATGGTGTATGATCTGTGAAAACAACAAATCTGCTGCTGCCAATGATGCTGATAAAATGGCGCACTGCGTCGTGGATGGCAAAGAGTTCTCGACCGAAAGTGTCGTATCTTGTTTCTACTGGTTGGAGAGTTCGCAAGTAGAAACTGATAGGCTTCCGAACGCCGTCGATCTCTTGTTCCAAAGTGGCTCCAATAGCGAATTTAGTAGCATCTGTCGTGAGTAAAATTGGTCGCTGAAAACCTGGATGCGATAGCATAGTAGCATGTTCTAACGAGTTGATGGCCAGTCGAAGTAATTCCTCGTCTTCATATCATAAAATAATGATGGAATTCTTGCTAAGTCCTTTTTGATTCCGCAGGTGCCTGCACAAAGAATAAAGTTGTCTTGAAAGGCAGGGAAGGAACTTGCGATTATAGTTTAGGATTCCAAAAGTTTCAGCAACTCGCTTACAGTCCTCGATAGTCAGTTTGCCGTCGTACTCTGATGATGATCAAGGAAGGTCAAAACGCGTCAGTTCGTTGCGGCTGGCGGTAGTTTTGTTATATTGTTCGATGACTGGTTAAATACAATGGGATTGGTGTTTACTTCAAGCTCGCAAACTTGATTTAAAGAGTTGTTACCACAACCCGCGCAAACAATTATTGTTAAATTGTATTGCCTTTATATGTATATGTGGCGAAAGCTACAAACAGTTAATGTTCGTGACTGCATAGAAATTGTGCAGCCGACATTTCTAGTCAAGTTCAATGTATGCAAGACTGCTAGAGGTGAGAGCCGCATATCTAAATTTGATTTCCATATATATTCAATGCAGTTTGATCCTCGATAGTCAGTTTGCCGTCGTACTCTGATGACGATCAAGGAAGGTCGAAACGCGTCAGTGCGTTGCGGCTAGCGGTAGTCCTGTAATGTTGTGCGACGACTGGTTAAATACAATGGGATTGGTGTTTTCTTCAAGCTCGCAAACTTGATTTAAAGAATTGTTACCACCACCCGCACAAACAATTATTGTTAAAGAATCGCTTACAGTCTTCGGTGACTTGATATTTTTGATTGAATTCGCCTTTGATGACATGATACGATGCCCTAAGAAGTCCACGGATGTAGTTTCAATCTATGACATGTCACAGTTGATCTTGAGTCCGTGCTTTGATAAGTGTGAGAGGACATTTAGTAAATACTTGACATGAGATTCTAAATCTGGACTGAATACCATTATGTCATCGAGATATGGCATACAGTAACGCAAGGACGAAAACGGGCGTATATTGTTAATGCAGCGGAGAAGGCCATATTAGTTTAGGTAGCAAGCAGATCAGAGTGTGTTGCATAGGTAATGCATTGCGCTTTTATAAATCCAAAATCGTATGTATTGATTTACATATGCTCACTCTCATTGGTATAGTCTATTTTATTTTAAGTTATTAACAAAATTTCGGCGAAATACCTCGAACTGTTTGAGGAGTTATTATTCGTTTGCCATTAGTAACTTTTCTACTTTTTAGAAGGCAGTAACTAGTTTTATTTGCGAGATATTCAAATAGCGTATTAGTATTATTATTTTTAACAAGAACGTTTGTACATTTTTAACTGATATTGTCTGATCTCTTGATTTACGCGACGTTGAGAATAATCAAATAACCATACAGAAACCTCCATTTCCCGTAGACTTTGAGGCATCAAAGACAAAACGACACCATGCAGACGTGGCTGTGAACCAAGTAGTGGGTCCGTCCACTACTCACAGCTGCATATTTATATTTGCACAACTCTAAACCAAACAACATTAGAAGACTTAATTTATTTAACAAATTAAATATTTTGATATTGATTTAGACGTTATAACCGGCGTATAAATTTCAAGTTCAAAATTCGAAAAAACTAAAGACAGTTCCCAATTTATCCTTGACACAACTAGATTATTCAGGATGTAAATAAGCAGAGCTGCGATATACGTTGGTATATTGTTAACTGTTGGTCAGAGTTAGAATACTGAAAGTCGGCTAGTCAACTAACAGCTACAAATGGAATCATATTTTGAAATTACTAGAACGAAATTTAGGAAATTTTAATAAAATAAATGAAGCGCTCGAGATATGTATTTCTCTTATAACAATTGAACGAATAACAAAGAATTTATTATAAAAAATATGGTAAATAAAATATCTCGTCATATTGCTATTTACAAGTGAGAGCAATTCTTAATGTAGTTCAGAAGTTTTAAATTTTCCTACTGGAGATTTGAATTATCGACAAGCAAATGTAATAAAAATTATTGCTAAGAAGATTGTATGAGGTAAATCGGGAAATCCACCCACGTATTCTACAGCTCTAAAAACAATAATAAATCTGGTTAGAAGAGTAGAATAAATAACATACATTTTGTGAACAACGGCAGGCTAGTGTGAGTAGTATAAAAATGCTAATAGAAAGCTTCAATTATGCCAAATCAAACCAAATTATCTACAGCTTTGTGATTGTGTTTTAAAGTGTTAAAACTTCTTATAAGAGATACACAATTCGTTAGAAAATAGGAGTTCATCATCTTCTATGAAACTAACCAATGTAAGTATGCAACTAAGTTTGGGATTGGTGGACAAAACATCTGCTGGTGTGTGGGTTCTTACATAAAACAAATATTATTTAAATATTTCTAGACATCTATAATGCTATTGATACAATATTCTTGCACGCGTTCGTAAAGAAAATTGCAAACGGAAACAAATGCACAAACATATTAGAATTCATCTTTAAATACCACTTACACAGACAATCCGTCGTCAAACTAGCTGGAACGCCATCTTTACCAATGCCCATCTGTAGTAATATCCAAATTTGAAACCAAAATGCTCCAATTGTGCTATCTAAGGCTAAAGTAAAAACAACTAAAATTCCTTGCTGAATTGCACGATTTACTATGAAACAGACACCATATTGAAAGAAGTATCCTTCGAGCCATAGAAGTGAATATAAAATAATAAATATTTGTATTACGTTTAAATAAATAGTCGCGCTTTATTCGTGTAAACTTCTATAAATAATCGAATAAAAAGAAAACATTTTTGTTGAGTTGAACATAATGGCTTCTGATGGTTTGAAAAACTTAGTAAGTGTATTGTCCTTACAACAAAACACATTGAATTCGGAGTTAGGGATGCTTAAGTCTCGCCTGGATAAAATATTTGTAATAAATTATGAAGGAATCCACATAAACGAACCAACCAATATGAGTTAAGTCAAAAATGGTGACCGCACCAGAATTTATCTTTTAGGTATGATCCCGACTATCATTATTGGTTAGATTGTGGACCCTATTTCACCATTGGACTGGTCGTTCTCCATGAGAACTATATTGGTTTTGCTGCCCATATGGCGATTATACTTTAATCCAGTAAAATTTCAAATAGGTCGGCAAGTGCGGTTTCTTCGTCATTCAGTCTCAGCGACGAGATGTATGCCAATGGATTCGAATGTACAACTTATCAAGGACTATCTGTTAACCACTACTGGAACAAAATTGCGCCGGTTTATTGGTAAAGGGAATTTCTGTAGACCATATTTCGCAGGGATAACGGTTATGCAGCAACCCTTTTCTAAGTTCACTAGTTGAACGTAGAACGCTAAAAAGCGTTTATCCTATGTAGATAGTAATTAATAGATGCAACTGTCTTGACCTTCCCAGTAGTTAATATGTCATTTATTACATACACGTCAGATATTGACATAGGAACAGTGATACAAGCGGACGGACGTCTGGCGCAATTTTTAAGTTCAACACTCACTAAGGCAAAGCAAAACTATACTGTCACGGAAAAGAAATCACAGGCCATACAATGGGAACTCCGAAAGTTTAGGTATTTTTGTCATCGGTTGACATATAGACGTCTTTACCAATCATAAAGTACTAGTGCATTAGGGATCACTGGATTTTGAATATCAAAGAGTACACCCAGACTTTGAAGAGCACGATGAATACGTAACAAATCATCATAGAACCGGTATCGAGTATGTGGCAGAAGATGCAATCAGCAGAATTTCCGCTGTGCCAATTTCGCCACTTAACAAAGTCTCTGAAGAACAGGGAAAATATGCCACCTGCAAGGAAAGGGTCAGTCAGTTTTTAAAACGGCACAGTGGTGTCCACATCATATAAAGTGTTGAGCCTGCAAAACGACCTATTGGTGTGAAAAGAAGGACAAGCAGCGTAATGGTTTGTAATGGAGTTTATGCGAACAGAATTGATGACATTCTTGCACGAAAAGTTAGAACATCCCGGCGCCGGCGCCTCATTGATTGATTGCAGTTTAGATTATATTGGACTGACAGTTCAAAGAATTTTGTGCTATTGCCAACATTGCACAAAATATCAATGTAGTAAAACACAAAAAAGAGAAAAGATCACCTCGATTGCTTTCAATGCCATTGCACTTAACCAATTCCTACATATTGACCTGGTAGGTCCACTGGTCGTGGCTCAAGTTGGGGGTAGATTATGTGTTTTCTATGTTCGATAATTTTAACCATTGGGTGGAGTTTGTACTCCTGAATAAATTCACAAAAGAGAAGTTTATATAGTGCTTAAAGAGAGCGATGGTTCAGTCGATTTGATGCACCAAAAGTTACCGTTAACGACCAGGGTGCACAGATCGATTCGAGAGAATTTAATCAGTTGTGCAAGTACCTTGTCGTAAAATAATTCCGCGCAGCCACTTACCCCTCCGCAAACCAAATTTACGGCTTAGCGAGCACACCGGACGATAAAAGAGGTATTTCCATGTTGGTGCCTCGAGACCCCGGGGATCCTGCAGAGACAAATTTAATTTGGTTGAGTGGGCAATGTAATTAACTGTATCGACTGCTACAAGATTCGCTACAAAAACCACGGTCCATGGAGAGAAAATTAGACTGTCATATGAACACGTAATCCAAGGAACTCATGAGCGCTGCACCATAGCGTATATTCAGGAGCACCTTAAAAAATATGTGTCCTCTACACAAAGACAAGCCTATGCAAGATAATCAATACGCACTCGCTTAAGTGTCGGCGAAAATGTCATGGTCGTGAAGGTCGAGCCGATGACATTACAGGGTGTGAATGATGGTCCGTATAATGTAGAATGTGTAGACGCAGAGCTCAATAGAGTTCTCGTTAACATTCCCGACGGGCCACGAGATGCCGCACTTAATCGTTTAAGTAGTTTGTCAAGGCCGATTCCTGAATCGGATGATTTAGCTATAGCCATTTTTGAGGCCGTGAACATTCCAACTGTTCAACCTAGAGCTGAAGTGATTACAACAGAAAGTGCACGAATTAGGATAAAGCAGTTAGCGCAATGATTTAAGCAGCCTTCGTGCTGCAGAAGTAAATATAAAATAATAATACTTGTATTTTTTACTAAATGAACGCACTTTATACGAACAAACTCCGATAAATAAACGATTAAAACAAAAGCGTTTGTGTTGAGTTGAACAAAATTGCTTCCGACGGATTGGAAAAAGTAGTAAGAGTATTGTTTGCAAAAATGATCACTTTTACTGTGGAGTTGTGGATAATTAAATTTCGGCTGGACGACACACTTATAGTAAATTCTGAGGAAATCCGCATAAACGACCCAACCAATATAGTTAAAGTCAACACCATCAATGATAAAGTTCCACAATTTTCAAAATTTAGACAACCTTCTTTTAATTTTGCATTCCGTTTGATAAATAACACAATAAAACATGGTAAAATTATCAAATATGTTGATGACACCACACTAGCTTATCCAACCAACCCAAGAAATATAGTTCAATTGTTGCTAAATATTCAATAATACATACACAACGTCCATTATATACTCCAATATCCGTTACTTCACATTAACACGTCTACATCAAATTTCTTTAAATTCGTTATGAATATATAAGTCACTAAATTTATTAAATACCTTTGAAAAATCATTCGTCATAGGACACAATAAAACATCTAGGAATTATACTTAAAAATAAATTATGTCCCAAACAGCATATTATCGAAATTGCACTCAAAGACTAGCGTCTAATCAATTCAATTCTAAAGCAAACAAAAACATTTGAATAAACTAAGAATTGTATTGCGTAGAAAAAGCAATTTATCCAGTAGACCGGTTTCGTCCTTACTGGGAACTCATCATGTAATGGCCTGAATTCGCCGCGGACAGGGCTCGAACCTGGGCACGTCTGCTTCGGAATCTGGTGCTCTAAACACTGAGGCACACTGCCGCTTACTAACCACAATTTTCAGTCATATACTAACCAATGAAACTTGGTTATTTTCCCCCCTTTTAGGTGGAGCTCATATGGCATCCATTTAGGCCCAAAGTTCCAACCAACCATCTCCAATCTGTGATTACTGAACAGAAACCACTCTAGATGGGGGAAGTGGTAATGAAATGAACATTTATATATTTGAACAAACATTGGTTACGCGGGTAGTAGTGTGCGGCAGGGTGGCTCAGTGATTAGAGCACCAGTTTCCGAAGCATACGTGCCCAGGTTCGAGTCCTGTCCGCGGAAAATTATGGCCAGTACATGATGAGTTCCCAATAAGAACGAAACCGGTCTACTGGATGAATTGCCTTTTCTAAACTATACAATTCTTAGTTTATACTGGCATATGTAAATAATTAATGGGCCAGGTGCTTATATCAAGCTCACAACCTTCATTATAGTAATTGTTATCACCGCCCGCACAAACAATGTTCATTTAATTATATAATAAACGACTAAACTT
This sequence comes from Eudiplozoon nipponicum, assembly GCA_029291075.1. Taxonomy (NCBI): domain Eukaryota; kingdom Metazoa; phylum Platyhelminthes; class Monogenea; order Mazocraeidea; family Diplozoidae; genus Eudiplozoon; species Eudiplozoon nipponicum. The sequence goes on from JAQBSW010002906.1 coordinate 64,688, forward strand.
GGGTATATTTTTTAACACATATATAAGACCCAATATCGAATACGCAACTGTTATTTGGGACCCTATATGTAATGCCCTATTTGACAAAATGGAAGGACTCCAAGCATAATACCTAAGGTGAACATTTTAAATTTTGTCCTACCCATCATATCTTGCTCAGGCTTATATTCAACCGCTATCGCTCAGAATTACGGAAATATCTTTAATTGAATTACATTAAAAAATTGAAAAACAGGACCTACATACCTTTAATGTTCATTCTAGTAGCATCTGAAAAGAAAATAGAACAGGCGATAAAAAAATTTATTTCCTTTGATTTCACATCATAATTCAGTGTATGTTTCTAGTGATTTCTATTAAATAACTGGATGGACCAAATACACGAACAGTTTATTTATTTCTCCCCCGAGATTAAGAGGATAATCGGAATCATCTTTAACGAAAGAATAAAGGCTCATATAAACTTAGACGGCAACGGAGCGTCTAAAATTACCATTACAAATTGAGAATTCACTGAAGGATGATAAATGATATCTTCGATTTTGTCTACAAAACAGCCTAAGAAATATCTATAAACGTAATTAACGTCTAAACAGTTATTATGAATCGGAATGCAGTTACCATATGTTAGTCAATAGATAAATATGCATCTACTTGGTCAAATTTCTTCAAGGCGACATTATGGTTAAGACAGCGTCATTCGAGAAACCACAATGCTAAATAGGCATTTAGTCAATAGTTTGCCAGTCATTATGAACATTTCAGTTTTATTTTTAAAGCTCAAATTTTATTTATTCCTTCAAGGACACTTTGGCTCCCACAAAATGTACAGTAGCACAACACTCGCTCAAACAAAAATGAAAAAAATTTCGACTTATAATTAAATATTAAATTGTGTGTTACATGCTTTTGGAGCAACATTTAATATATAAACAAATAAATTTTCTTTTTGAAATGCGAGCCTTAAGACATAAGTAAATGTGCTCAATATATACGGTACGTGAATGACATCTTCTTTGCCCTTAAGAACAGGTCACAATCAAGAACATTGCTTCAAATTTTCAACAAAGCGCATAAGAATATCGGTTTCACGTCAGAGCACGAGTAAGATGATTGTCTGTCCTTCTTAGATGTACTAGTAAAGAAAGAAAGTAATGGTAAATTAATTAGAAAAATCATTATAAACCAACTTGGTCTGCACAGTATTTGCATTACAGCAGTTTTGTGCCGTTTCAATATAAATTATCAACAGTTCGTGGTTGCTTTTCAAGAATTTATTGGTTGTCAGTTCAGATTCAAAATACAGCGAATATAATAATGCAATAAACGATTTAATGTCTAATGGCAATCCTAAACAATAAATTGAATCAATTATTAACAGGGAGTGAAAACAGAAACTGACGTACTTCGGGCAAGAAAAGAAAGCCGTCCACATGAACATCCCATTTAACGGGCATGCAGTTTACCGAATATCACAAAAGTAATTTGAAACGGCATTAACACACACATTTAATGTAGCTGAACTACGAGTTTTAAATAAGGTAACAAACTGGCCTTTACCAGCAATCATAGAGAAACAGACGTTAATGTCGAAATCAAATATTACTTACCAAAAAACATGTGCAAGTTTTGGGTCAACTTACGTAGGCCGATCGACAAGACGGTTAAATAATCAAACGAGAATACATTTTAACTTAAATTCGTGTTTTAAATCAAGTAGTAAATACACATCGTTGAAATCTCATACGTATGTTTTCCAAACTTAGCTTTTAAGAAAATTACTAAATGTAATATAAGAAGGAATTCAGCCATATACGAAACTTTATGGATAAACAAATTTCATCCGGATTTATGCAAGCAGAATAAGCATGTTCAGGCATTGAGCTTGAAATAGAGGTGATGCACGCAATTTTGATATTTGTTGGCGCGCGGTTTGACATGGCTCCGATTTTGTCGCATTCCGATATGGAAAAAATTGTTATGGATCTTCAGAACTCCATGGAATTGATGAAGAATGAAATGTCCATATTGAAGAATGATTCAATTGTGAATGCAAAAAAATTGGAGCAAGTGGTGAAAAATAATGAAACTTTAAGTGCGCGTATAGTTGATCTAGTTGAACAGAATGAGACATTACTTGTGAAGTTAGACAAGTTACAGACTGATGTTCAACCATGGATTGAATTGGCCGATTTAACTGTGGAAGGTGATATGCTAGTTAAAGATAAATCATCTGGTGAAGAAATGCTAAATATATTAGCAAACGAAGTTTCAGCACGTAATAGCAAACAGGATCAATTAGTTTTATTTAATCTAGATGAAGATGCCGATGTGAAAGACGTCGAGAAATTAAATACTTTAATAAAAGAAGAAACGCATGCAGCTATTACTAAATGCTATAGGGTGGGGAAACGAGCTGATCGTCCAAGGCCTGTAATTGTAAAATTATCAAAAAGGCCAACAAATATGCAATTAGAATCTATCAATAAAAAGAAAGAGGAGAATTTGAGCTTTCACAGCATATTTATTGGACGGGACAAAACGTTCCTCCAACGGAAATTGGCAAAAGTAAAAAAGTTAAAGAACAATCAGGAACGGAAACCGCCAATGTCTGATGAAGCTGTTAAACGGAATCAATCGAGTGAGACTGCAACATCAAAAAACGATGTATCGTTATTAACTGTTGTGGACAGAGGGGGAAAGGAAGTATGGCCTCGAGGCCCGGGAAAAGAATAGTAAAGAAGCCATCAAGGTTGAATCAGTAAAAGTCGACACTTGTTTAGATAAGTCGCTTTCTACATTTACTCTATTTTATGCTAACTTTCGAAGTGTTAAAAATAAGAACTTTTTACTGTGTAATTTTATAATAAGTAACGATTTCGATTTTATAATATTATCCGAAACTTGGCTTAACAAGGATATTAAAAACCATGAATTTGATATTCCTCACTATTCTTTATTCAGAAAGGACAGATCGCTGGATAAAAGAGGTGGAGGAGTACTCATTTATTGTAAATCTGTATTTAAGGCGAAAATTTTACATACTAGTGATGATAATGCTATCATTGATTTCTTATCTATACAATTTGATAATCTGATCTTAACAGCGGTTTACAGACCGCCGTATGCTACTTTATTTGATGATCAAACATTTACCAATTCTTTTCAATCTATCTTTGACTGCCATGGCTATAATGTAGTGGTAGGTGACTTTAATAAGTTACAGGACTGTGAATTATCCAATTTTTTTCTAACCATGATCTCAAGCAGATTATAAATGAATCAACTAGAGGTTCGCAATGCTTAGATCATGTATATTTAGAAATTGAAATGGTGAAATCGCACAGTTATGAAGTTGTCAATTATTTCAAAGAATTGGACCATAAACAAATTATTTTACAATGGAAATTCTTGAGTGGCATAACACAGAAACTAAGTTATGAAAATGCACACGTGCACTGTTCCAGAATCAACTGGAATTTCTTTAGAGAATTAAGCATACTGATTGATTATGAGAGTTTTTGTTTCTTGAATACTGATGAATTTGTTTCTTCTGTTTCATCGTTATTATCTGTTTTATTTCAGGCATCTACGTTTACGGACATTATACCGAAACGGATTAATAGGAAATTGTGTAAACTAAGAATTAAACGAGATAATATAATAAAGTGTAGTCTTATTAATAGTATTAAACAAATGAGGTTAGATTCCATTGATAACGAAATTAATTCATCACTGCTAATAATTCGTCAAAGATCAGAACGAATTATTTTGGCCAAAATGAAGAGTAATCCTCGATTAGGATTTAAACTCCTCACAGATTACAGTAAATACAAGGAAAAGTTAAAGCTTATACTACCTGTGGATAAAACTGAGTCTGGATTTCTCTGTGAATTGGAGGAAGTATTTGTCAATTTGATATGCAATCCACAGAATGAGAGAACTTTTATAGAACTATCAGATCCTTTGGGAGGCCAGGAACCAGGACTTGTTATTGACAGTGATGAATTGATAAAATTGATGTTAAAAATCAAATCAAAAAAACAAAAAGATCACCTTGGTATTTCGATTGATAATCTGATTCAATTACCCTTAACATTTAGAAATGCACTCTGCAACTTTATAAATAGAATTTTGAAGGATGGGAAATTACCAATCGATATATTAACGATTGTAGGTAAGCCGTTGCCAAAAGTTTGTAAGCCAACGTGCGCCAGTGATTATAGATTAATCTCTATTATCCCTTCGTTTTTGAAGATAATAGAACGATTGATACTAGATCATTTAGAACGTATGTTACCGGCTGATTTTGACTTATGTCAACATGGCTTTACGAAAGGTAGATCGACAACTACTAATATGCTTTCCATGTGGAAACATGTAATCACATTAGACGAGAATAAGTCAGATGCATTAATTGTATTTATAGATATCTCAAAAGCTTTTGACTCTATATCTTTTGATGCTATTTTGAATGCGATTAGTTTGTTGAATATTGATCCGAATATTTCTAGATTACTTAAATACTATCTATATAATCGAAGAATGAGTATTCAAGTAAACGATTTGATATCAAAATCAAAACGAGTAACGAGTGGAGTTCCACAGGGATCAAGCTTGGGGCCAATTTTATTTAAAATTGTATTAGCAAATTTGGAAACTAAGATCCTTAACGGTCGAGTTTGCAAATTCGCTGATGATTTAAAAATAATCTTCCCAATTGATCCAAAGAAAGTTGAATTCTCCAAAAATAATGTGACTTAAGATTTGTATGATTTGAGTAAATATTTGATCACACTAGGGCTGAGAATAAACAATAAAAAGACGAAAGCTTTAAAAATAGGGAACAGAACAAACTTTCATTATGTTTATTTTCATGATGCTGTTATTAATGATGTGTTTGAGATTAAACTTATGCAAGAAATTAAGGATTTAGGCATAACTATTCAATGTACAGCTTCTGCTGAGAGACATATTGAAAGTATAGTAGGCAGTGCCAAGAAAAGATGGGCACTAATAAATCGAAATATCTTATCAAATGATATAAAACTTCAAATGTATATAATATGGATTAGACCGGTACTAGAATCCATTAAAAAAGGGTTTGTCTAATAAGATAAAAGCTGTACAAAGAAAAGTTGTGAAACATATTAGTCCTATTTCTTGCACTATATACGCCTCTAGATTACAGTTTGCGTCATTGCAATCTCTGTGGTTTCGGAGGATGTGTTATTGTATAAAAGTTTTCCATCTGAACCAGTGGACTGGTGCCTATATGACTCCGATAAGAAAGAGTCATGAAATTGGAACTAGATCTTGACATTTGGCAATATCTCCTTCTTTGTGGGGAATGTAGCGAGCAAGTTATTCTCTTTCTCGAAAATCTACAAAATTTATAACCAATTCCCGAAGGGGCTTAGAGAAATGCCTCCATCTAAGATGTCTATTAAAACTTTATCTACTGAACTTGAAAAAGTCTGCAATCCTGCTGATATCTTTTATTTTTTTAATTATGATAATACTTTCTCATGGTTGAATAAAAGACAAGGATAATTGTTATCGGAAACAGATTTTCTTGAGATTTTTATTTCCAAGTTTTGTATTATTATAATTGAAATGTTATGCACTATATCTTCAAATTAATTAACATTACATACAATCAATTGCTAGTCATGGTTCTCAATTTTGGCATGATGTTACACTCGAATTATACCTTAATTGTTCCTAATTTGATGATGTATATATTATTCTTTTCAGTTGAACTTTCTGATATTGATATATTGTATTGTACAACTAGTGAGATATACCTATCTACATGAGATTAATTGCACAATTATTGTGATGTGATAATTTTTTTAATATATATTGTACAATTTACAATTTTATTATTTGATGGAATATGTGTGGTTTGAATCCAAATAAAGATATTCTATTCTATTCTATTCTAATAGGTTAGGGGCCTCAACACTATACTATTTATTCTATTGAATGTCTTTCTGGCCTTGTTAAGGACCACAATTAGTAACTGCTATTTCAAAATTTATATTTGGTTTTCTTAGTAACGTCATACGGAATTTCGTTATTAAGGCTGTCACCCAACATACACGTTTTGTTCTCATAGAGATCATATATTGTACTTTTTGCTTTTTTACGGCTTTTACTTCTTATTTAATTTTATTTAAACTGACTAAATATTGAATAAATATTAACAATTTTTCATTTAGGTTCCGCAGAATTGATAGATTTCTAATAATCTTTTAATATTATAATTTAATCGTGTAATTTAAATTTTGTAAGTACCTTTATCTAATATTTTATAAATATGTGTTTATTTTATTTCTATTTGTTATACTATGTTAAAATCACAATTCAATCAATATATATAATTTAGTAACAATAATAGTAGTAACACTTCTTTTCGTCAATATTGCATAAGTTCGTCAGTTTGGTCCTTCATTCATATAGCGTTAAGTATCAAGAAGCTCTATTACGTATACAAATATAATCTATTTCTATACTTTATTATATGTTACCCATTAGTTGAAAAGTTTATATTCCAATAAACGCTGACATTTGTTTATTCAGTTTCTTTCTCGTAGTCATCTATGGTATTGCCTGATGCAAACACAGTTTGTTTTTGGAAAATTTATCCCAATGAAGCAACTAAAATATTTCAATCTAGTTATTCAAATATAAATTTGGTTTTAAGTAAAGTCATTGAAAGAGAGAATGTCAAATATCCTGAGTGTTTATTAGAAATTCTGCAAAACACAATAATGTTTTCTCAAGATAGATGTCTTTGTAATGGTCAGATTACAACTCTTTTTGCGTTTGTTATTTCTATTTATAAAAGTTCCTATGGTAATTTAATGTTTCATAATAACTAGATGATGTGTTTGTTAATATCGACGATGCCTTTCAATTGATTTGTGATTTAATAAAACTACATTCCTGCCGTGTAAATATATGTTTTTCATAAAATTTCAGAGACCTCCTACAAGTATGAATGTTTTCAATGCTAATATCGCACAAGAAATATTGGAACATTTCCTGCGCAATATGTTTCAGTTTTGGAAAATGCTGCGATATATCAATAATCCTAGATCTATTCTAACACCATCGATAACAAACGATATTCCAGGTATCTCTATGTTTGAATAGAATAGATTTTCTTTATTTATTGAAAAGCCTACAATAACAGAAAGTATACAATGAATAAAAGACATCCCATCATAAGTTAATGAACGGTATAACACGTAGTGAGTCTTAATTATCCCATTATTAGTGTAGAGGAAGATAGTTAATCCGAAAATATTAAGGTAACAATTATTAATTAATTTAATCCATCGTGTTTGATAGGAACGAATATCATTAAAAAACTATTCGTTTAATTTCTGGAACATTAGTTGTTTAAATCCTTTTCCGTATATATTATTTTGAATTGTGCGTAATTTTCTCGGAGCAAATATCTTTCTCAACATGTCGGAGGAAATATCTTCTACATAATTAAGCAGCATTGATTAGGTTATTCGCTGGTGGAACACAATTTACTTCTCTATCATCATTACATGCGCTAAATCAAATCAATATTTATAATGAAGACAAAATAGAATAGTTTTTATATAAAATTTGCGTGCAAGGCTGCTAACATGAAATTTTGTTCAACTATGTAAACAAACACTTACTCAAAATTCAAGGGATCATCATAGTTACATCTTGTCCAATTTCAGCTTCTTTGGAGGCGTATCGCTGAGTCTTGTCGGTAACGGATTGTAAATTTTGAGAAAAATATATACGCTGGCCTTCAAGCTTCACCGCATTTGACATAATCCATGGTAGTACAGACCTTATCCCTACTAAATGTAAAATTTTCATCTGGCACATATACACACCCGTCCACTGATTCAGGTGGAATATTTTAATACAGTTGCAACGTCTTCTAGTACCTAATGAGTTCAAATAAACATGCCATATTTAACTACCATATACGCTATACGAGACCGGAATAATAAATATAACCAGCTTTCTTAGTACGGCTTCTACCATGTTTGTAAAACATTTTTAATTTGGCTCAAAGTTGCAGCTGTTTATTCTAAGATCCGTCTAATCCAAACAATATACATGTGTCATTGTACATCTTAAAATAATATATTTCTTCTTATTGACGCCTTTCCTTTCAATGTGTAGCCAAAGATTCTTTCAATACACCATTTAGTAGAAGCTCTATATAGGATCTACCAAATAGAAAGAATAACCAAGACACATAAGTTAGAATATAAGTAAAAATTGTGTGTAGTTTGCGAAAGGGTGGCTCAGTGGATAGAACACCAGATTTCGAGGCATACATGCCCAGATTCGATCCTGACCGCGATAAAGTTTTGACAGTACGTGAAGAGTACCCAATAAGGATAAAAACGGTCTACTGGAAGAATTGCCTTTTCCACACTACACAATACCTATTTTTTTACTGACAAATGTATTTATATAATGGGCCAGGTTTTTATATCAAGTTTGCAAACTTGATTTAAAGTAATTTTTATCAACGCCCGCGCAATAAATGTTCGTTTAAATATATAAGTGTTCGCCCTAAAATCATTTCTACACCTAACGTGATATCTGTTCGATAATGACATATTGGGTAATGGTTAATTAGAATTTTATGTCTACATGTATGCTATATAGACTGTACCTAAAAGAAAGACTAACCAAGATGCATTAATTAGTGTATAACTGAAAACTGTGTGTAGAGTGCAGCGTGGTGGCTCAGTCGTTACAGCACCAGATTCCGAAGCAGATGTGTCTGGTTACGAGCACTGACCGCGGCAAATTCTGGACAGTAAGTGATGATTTCACAATAAGAACGGGAACCGATTTGCTGCATAAATTGTCCTTTCCACTCTATACAATACATAGTTTATACTGATATATATAAGTATATAATGGGCCAGGTCTTTTATCAAGTTCGCAAACTTAATTTAAGGTATTTGTTATCAAAGTCCGCTCAATCAACGTTCGTTTTATTATATAACTGTTCATTTCAAAATCACTTCTACATGTAACGTAGTATCTATTCCATAATGACATATTGTGTAATGGTCAGTTGGAATTTTAGGTCTACAAGTATGCTATGTAGGCTCTACATATAGACAAGAATAACCATGACATACTAGTCAGTTTATAACTGAAAAATGTTTTTAGAGTGTAGTGAGGGGGCTCATTCGTTACAGCACTAGATTCCGAATCTGACGTGCCCACAAACCAGTCATGACCGCAGCAAATTCAGGACAGTAAGTAATGATTTCCCAATGAGAAGGAAACCGGTCCCATGGATGAATTGCCTTTTCCACACTATACAGTACCTAGAATATACTGACAAATGTATGTACATAATGGACCAGATGTTTAAATAACTTTTGCAACCATGATTTAAAGTATTTTTTCCAAAGACGGCGCAATCAATGTTCGTTTAATTATATAAATATTCATTTCAAAACCACTACCCCATTTAACTTGGTATCTGTTGGATAATGAGAGATTTGTGATAATTAGTAAGTACGTCAGAGCTCAATGGATGCTATATAGGCTCAACATATACGAAAGAATAACCAAGACACACTACTTAGTATATAACAGAAAAATGTGTGTAGTGTGTGGCAAGATGGCTCAGTGGTTAGAGCAACAGATTCCAAAGCAGAAGTGTCCAGGTTAGAGCCCTGACCGCGGCAATTTCTGGACAGTACGTGATGAGTTCCGAATAAGGACGAAACCGATATACTAGATAAATTGCCCTTTCCACACTATACCATACCTAGTTTATACTGACAAATGTAGGTATATTATGGGCCAGGTTTGTATATCAAGTTTGCGACCTTGATTTAAAGTAATTATTATCAACACCCGCGCAATCAATGTTCGTTTAATTATATAAGTGTTCATTTCAAAATCACTTCTACAGGTAACGTGGTATCTGCACGATAATGACTGATTGTATAATGGTTAGTTGGAATTTTAGGTCAACATGTATGCTTTATAGGCTGTACCTAAAATAAAGACGAACCAAGATACATTAGTTAGTATATAACTGAAAAAAGTATGTAGTGTGTGTTGTGAACACCCATATTGGATGGGCCACGCACTCGGATATCGTTTGTGTTTATTATCAGTGTATCGTCCAGGCGAGACTTAATTATGCCTAATTCTGCAATTAAACTGTTCATTTGAGTAGTCAATCCTTGAAACAACGTTTCTAACACATCAGAAGCCATTTTTAAATGGGCTGATCGCTTCATTCTTATACGGAATTTCTGTTGAAATAATGTCCGCCCTAGATAAGACCCTTTGTTCATTCTTTGTCTTAAATGTGGCTATTGCTACAGTGTGCAACATGGCGGCTAAGTCGTTACAGCACCAGATTCCGAAGCAAACGTGCCCTTGTACGAACCCTGACCGCGGCAAATTTTGGACATTAAGTGATGATTTCCCAATAAGAAGGAAAACTTTCTCCTAGATGAATTGCATTTTCCACACAATACCATACATAGTTTATACTGACAAATAAACGCATATAATGGTCCAGGTGGTTTATCAAGTTTGCAGACTTAATTTAAAGTATTTTTTATCAAAGCCCGCGCAATCAATGTGCGTTTTAATATGTAAATGTTCATCTCAATATCACTTCTACATGTAACGTAGTATCTGTTCGATAATGACAGATTGGGTAATGGTTAGTAGGAATTTTAGGTCTACATGTATACTATATAGGCTCGACCTAAGGGAAACACTTATCAACATGCATTAATTAGTATATAACTGAAAACTGTGTGTAGTATGCAGCAGGGTGGCTCATTCGTTACAGCACCAGATTTCGAAGCAGACGTGCCTGGGTACGAGCCCTAACAATAAGAATGAAAACGGTCTATTGCATGAATTTCCTTTTCTACATTATACAATACCTAGTTTATAACGACAAATGTATGTACATAATGGGCCAGGTGTTTAAATCAAGTTCGCAACGATGATTTAAATTAATTGTTATCAAAGCCGCCGCAATCAATGTTCATTTAATCGTATAGATAGTCATTTCAAAACCACTACCCCATTTAACGTAGTATCTAAACAATAATTGATTGCGCTGGTGGTGGTAACAATTATTAAAATCAAGTTTGCGAGCTTGAAGTAAACACCAATCCCATTGTATTTAACCAGTCGTCGAACAACATAACAAAACTACCGCCAGCCGCAACGCACTGACGCGTTTCGACCTTCCATGATCACCATCAGAGTACGACGGCAAACTGACTATCGAGGATCAAACCGCATTGAATATATATGGAAATCAAATTTAGATATGCGGCTCTCACCTATAGCAGTCTTGCATACATTGAACTTGACTGGAAATGTCGGCTGCACAATTTCTATGCAGTCACGAACATTAACTGTTTGCAGCTTCCGCCACATATACATATATAGGCAATACAATTTAAACAATAATTGATTGCGCGGGTGGTGGTAACAATTCTTTAAATCAAGTTTGCGAGCTTGAAGTAAACACCAATCCCATTGTATTTAACCAGTCGTCGAACAACATAACAAAACTACCGCCAGCTGCAACGCACTGACGCGTTTCGACCATCCATGATCATCATCAGAGTACGACGGCAAACTGACTATCGAGGATCAAACCGCATTGAATATATATGGAAATCAAATTTAGATATGCGGCTCTCACCTCTAGCAGTCTCGCATACATTGAACTTGACTGGAAATGTCGGCTGCACAATTTCTATGCAGTCACGAACATTAACTGTTTGCAGCTTTCGCCACATACACATATATAGGCAATACAATTTAAACAATAATTGATTGCGCGGGTGGTGGTAACAATTCTTTAAATCAAGTTTGCGTGCTTGAAGTAAACACCAATCCCATTGTATTTAACCAGTCATCGAACAACATAACAAAACTACCGCCAGCTGCAGCGCACTGACGCGTTTCGACCTTCCATGATCATCATCAGAGTACGACGGCAAACTGACTATCGAGGATCAAACCGCATTGAATATATATGGAAATCAAATTTAGATATGCGGCTCTCACCTCTAGCAGTCTTGCATACATTGAACTTGACTGGAAATGTCGGCTGCCCAATTTCTATGCAGTCACGAACATTAACTGTTTGCAGCTTTCGCCACATATACATATATAGGCAATACAATTTAAGCAATAATTGATTGCGCGGGTGGTGGTAACAATTCTTTAAATCAAGTTTGCGTGCTTGAAGTAAACACCAATCCCATTGTATTTAACCAGTCATCGAACAACATAACAAAACTACCGCCAGCTGCAACGCACTGACGCGTTTCGACCTTCCATGATCATCATCAGAGTACGACGGCAAACTGTCTATCGAGGATCAAACCGCATTGAATATATATATAAATCAAATTTAGATATGCGGCTCTCACCTCTAGCAGTCTCGCATACATTGAACTTGACTGGAAATGTCGGCTGCACAATTTCTATGCAGTCACGAACATTAACTGTTTGCAGCTTTTGCCACGTATACACATATAAGCAATACAATAAAACAATAATTGATTGCGCGGGTGGTGGTAACAATTCTTTAAATCAAGTTTGCGTGCTTGAAGTAAACGCCAATCCCATTGTATTTAACCAGTCATCGAACAACATAACAAAACTACCGCCAGCTGCAACGCACTGACGCGTTTCGACCTTCCATGATCATCATCAGAGTACGACGGCAAACTGACTATCGAGGATCAAACCGCATTGAATATATATGGAAATCAAATTCAGATATGCGGCTCTCACCTCTAGCAGTCTTGCATACATTGAACTTGACTGGAAATGTCGGCTGCACAATTTCTATGCAGTCACGAACATTAACTGTTTGCAGCTTTCGCCACATATACATATATAGGCAATACAATTTAAACAATAATTGATTGCGCGGGTGGTGGTAACAATTCTTTAAATCAAGTTTGCGTGCTTGAAGTAAACACCAATCCCATTGTATTTAACCAGTCATCGAACAACATAACAAAACTACCGCCAGCTGCAACGCACTGACGCGTTTCGACATTCCATGATCATCATCAGAGTACGACGGCAAACTGTCTATCGAGGATCAAACCGCATTGAATATATATGGAAATCAAATTTAGATATGCGGCTCTCACCTCTAGCAGTCTTGCATACATTGAACTTGACTGGAAATGTCGGCTGCACAATTTCTATGCAGTCACGAACATTAACTGTTTGCAGCTTTCGCCACATATACATATATAGGCAATACAATTTAACAATAATTGATTGCGCGGGTGGTGGTAACAATTCTTTAAATCAAGTTTGCGTGCTTGAAGTAAACCACCAATCCCAGTGTATTTAACCAGTCATCGAACAACATAACCATACTACCGCCAGCTGCAGCGCACTGACGCGTGTTCAACCTTCCATGATCATCATCAGAGTACGACGGCAAACTGACTATCGAGGATCAAACCGCATTGAATATATATGGAAATCAAATTTAGATATGCGGCTCTCACCTCTAGCAATCTTGCATACATTGAACTTGACTGGAAATGTCGGCTGCACAATTTCTATGCAGTCACGAACATTAACTATTTTGCAGCTTTCGCCAAATATACATATATAGACAATACAATTCAACAATAATTGATTGCGCGGGTGGTGGTAACAATGCTTTAAATCAAGTTTGCGGGCTTGAAGTAAACACCAACCCCATTGTATTTAACCAGTCTACGAACAACATAACAAAACTACCGCCAACTGCAACGCACTGACGCGTTTCGACCTTCCATGATCATCATCAGAGTACGACGGCAAACTGACTATCGAGGATCAAACCGCATTGAATATATATGGAAATCAAATTTAGATATGCAGCTCTCACCTCTAGCAGTCTCGCATACGTTGAACTTTTTAAATATTCTATTTAATTACTTGCACAATATAACACAAATTAACATTAGCCACACGTACCATTGCGTTTTGACTTTCGCGGCCACATTAAGAGCACGATGTCAAACAGATTACCGGATCAGACCGCAATTATCATACGTGGTATGTGAAATACGAAAAGTGGTTCTCATTATCAGTATTTTTGCTTACATTGCAATTGACTGGAATGTAAGCTAAAATTAATCATATCGTGAATGAATTTGCTGTAGTAACAGGTGGTCAGAAATAGTTTCAAATTTCAATATTTTAATGAATTTTAGCATACATTGAAACCCATTGTGTTGGTACCATATACCTTTTGCGGTACCATAATTTTGGTATCGGGTGCTGACACAATTGCCATAGTGTTGGTACCCTATACAGACTCGGTATACATATTATGTATAGTGATTTTGCTTTGAAATCGCACTGTCGATGATTTTATATGAAGTCAACTTCACTACTACAGGGTTACACATTCGTACAGGAGATTGTACCGTCCTATTTCCGCACATTCCTCACCAAAATGTATAGTGGGTAAAGGGAATACTACCGGCTCCTTCTGATGAGTCGCCAGTAAGCAAGAAACGGATGTGCACGAGATTATACTTTCCGTTCATGCTGCCTTTGGTTTATCCTTCTGGTTATATTTGAACTAACTTGTTACTAGGTGCGCAACACCTAATACACAATTGCATAAACGGTATTTCTTCACCACAATCAGTATATAACTGTTACATTCTTACTATTATTTAAATCAAGATCGCTACCTTTATTTAAATAATTGTTATCACCGTCCCCGCAACCAATGTTTGTTTAATTATATGCTTACATTTATTAAACTAAAATGATACGAAAAATTAATATTTACTAGCCATTTGCGTAGCTATTATCAACAGTTTTGATCACTGATCGGGTTGGAATCCAAAAATTAGCTGCACTCTTTTACACTGCATGGCAACTTCTGTGCTTGTTTATGGTATTGACTTTCTTATCACATTACCATCCCACAGTTCATACGAAGAGCTATCATTTGTCCTACTAATCGAATAAGATTTACTCTTTTTTTGCAATGATTGAGTTGACTTTGACAATTTGTTCCGAGTCATTTGTATACTCTACTTTACACACACGTGCCTTGCGATTTAGTGTAGAACACCTTGCGCTCGAATATGATGAGGCAACGCTGCTTTCAAGCTCTCAACTTCAGTCGAATTTTGAAAATTTTTGCATAAAATATTAACGACGTGCTGAGCTTTCATGATTAGTTTTGCGGTATCACATAATAGCAAAAACAGTGGACCAGTGCTCTCCACCTTTTTGGTGATTTCTCCCTTGGTATGATACTTTTTATTACAATTTTATTTTAATTATTAAAAATATTGACTAGTTGTAAACAAGTGTAACTTGTTTGAATAAAATTATGCATCCAATAGTTATAAATTGATTGCAGCCGTGAATCAATATATGCACAGTTGTGTATTAGTTGTTGCGAACCTAGGAACAAATTAGTTCAATTAAGGACCAAAAGAATAAACCAAAATTATCATTAACTAAATGTATAATCTCATGTGAGCATTCGTTTCGTGCATATTGATTACTGAGAAATGTGATAACTGATATCGAGCAAGGCCAGAGTGTATGGATTTGCTGGTGTAATAGGAGTCCTGAAGCAGTTGTAATTCTCAATTTTTGTGAAATTAACCAAATCTTGAAACTAATTGTTTTGTTACTATTTACCTGCTCGGCAGCCATAGTTTTGTATCAGGTACCGACTCAATAACCATGAGTTTGGTACACTATACAGGCTCGATATATATTATGTATAGTGAGTTGGCTTTGAAGTCGCATTGTTGAAGACTTTATATGAAGTTAGCTCCACTACTGCAGGTTTACACTTTCGTATAGGAGATTTTACCGTCCAATTGTCCTGCATTCCGAACCAAACTATATAAAGGGCATAATATCGGCTCCTACTGACGAGTCGATAATAGGCACGAAACGAATATGCACTTGAGACTATACATTCCATTCATGCCGACTTTGGTTTATATTTCTGGCTCTAATTTAATTTATTTGTTAACGGGTGCTCAACACCTAGTGCACAATTGCATATATGTGTGTTCTCCGCAACGAACAGTACCTAATTGTTATATATATATTTTCGTTTACTTCAACTGAGTATTTAACCTTAATCCTAACCCGGTAGGTCGGCTTGGTACTTATTTGAAACACTTACAGGACCGTCCAGATATCTGTCATGGACGAGCTCGTGCAGGCGTACTATAGTTTCGGCGAATATGACTCTATCCACTGCGCAACTTGGCCGCAAACTTAAGACAATTTTAGTTATATAACACCATGTGGTTTCTTGGCTTAGCCTATTCTTTAGGATGAGCCTTTATGACATTTATTTAGGCATAAATCTCCAAATTACGATCCCCAAATTGTCATTACAGATTAGATATCAAGCTACCTGGGGACTTCGTATTGAATTAAGCGTTTATGCAATTAGATGAACATTGGCTGCACAGGCGATTTAAATCAAGGTTGCGACTTTGATATAAAAACCATTTCTATTATATAAACACAATGGTCAATATAAACTATATTGTATAAAAGGCAATTCATCGAATAGACCGGGTTCGTCCTTATCGGGAACTCATTACGTGATGTCAAGAATTTTATTACGAACAGAATTCGTACCACAGAATATTTTATTTAGAGTCTGGCACTCGTCCGCACACTACACACAATTTTCAGTTATATACCAAGCTAAGTTTTTTATTGTAAACCTTTCCTTCAGGGGGAGTTTATGTGGCATCGATTTACATCTTATGGTTCACCAAGCCACCCACAATCTTTCATTATGGAAAAGGCACCACGCTACATGTGGAAGCGGTATTGAATTGAAGAAATAAAATATAAAGCAAACAGTGATTGCGCAGCGCGGTAATATTATTCATTTAAATCAAGTTTGTGAGATTGATATAAAAACCTATTTTGACATTTGAAAGTATAATCAATGTGTTATATGAGATAGCGAATGAAATCCATCCAGTAGACAGGTTTCGCCTTATTGGGAACGTGTCACGCACTTTCCAGAATGTTGCATCGAACGGGGCAGCATCCTATTGCTAAATTTAAACAAATTTCAATTAATTCCTAACTTATGCTTTATTGTTAGCCGTTTCTTCTGGCGAAATCTACGAAGAATCTATTTACATTTATAGTTCAAACTAGCCACTCAGTATCCGTCATTTGACAACACACAGCACGCCTGTATGTATTAGGTGTTGCGAACCTAGTAACAAATTAATTCAGTTGTGACCAGAAGGATAAACCAAAGGCAGCATGAGCAGAAAGTATAATCTCATGCACATTCGTTTCGTGCTTACTGGCGACTCATCAGTAGGAGCCGGTATTACGCCGTTTAACCACTATATATTTTGGTCAAGAATGTGGGATAATAGAACGGTACAATCTCCTAGACGAATGTGTAATACTGCAATAGTGAAGCTAACATCATATAAAGTCTACGACAATGCGACTCCAACGCTAACTCACACTATATAATATATATACGGAGTCTGTAAAGGATACTAACACTATGGCTATTGTGTTAGTAACCGATACCAACATTATAGTACCGAAAACGAACATGGTACTAATACTAAGGTTTCCGAGTCGGTACATGATACCAACCCGATGGATATCAATTTATGTTGTCACCGGAAATTGAGAATTACAAATCTTCGAACAACCTGTTACCCAGTAAACCATACACCCGGCCCTGGATCGATACTGCCATCACATTCGCGGCAAGCAGCATGACATCATTCAATCTCAATATATTACAGCAATACCGTTTGCCGAAGAGCTAATATATGCAAGTATAAAGAGGGTTGGTGAACTTAGTAATAATCGAATTATTTAGATAGGTATACGAACAGCATAGTCGCGCTTACCGGCGACTCATACTAGAAAGCGATATTACGTTCTTACCAGGAGTTTGTCGAAGAATGTGGCATCTTCTGACGACGTAATACTGCGGCGAAGCGGTTCAGACAATGCGACTTCAACGCTAACTCACACTATATAATATATAGTGTGTATATAATGTGTGTATAGTATATAATTATATAGTGTGCAATATATAGCATTGAAGTCGCATTGTCGTAGACTATATGATGTTAGTTTCACTATTGCAGGTTTACACATTCGTCTAGGAGATTGTACCGTCCTATTATCCCACATTCTCGACCAAAATATATAGTGGTTAAAGGGCGTAATACCGGCTCCTACTGATGAGTCGCCAGTAAGCACGAAACGAATGTGTATGAGATTATACTTTCCGTTCATGCTGCCTTTGGTTTATCCTTCTGGTCACAACTGAACAAATTTTTTACTAGAATCGCATTGTTTCCACGTTATCAACTGAGTTACTGGAGAAATAGAACACAATAGTACACAAACGAATAAATACATTCTAGTGATCTTATGATGATCATGGACCGTCGAAATGGGGCATTACGAGTGACTGACAGTAGTTTTACCCTCTTGTACGACTTATCAGATACAGTGGAATTAGCATTAATATCAAGCTCGCAAATAGATTTTAAAGAATAACTAATCGGTTTCGCAAACAACAACAATTTGTTCTCACACTGTTATTACTATTGGCTCCATGCGAAACAGATTTTTGTTACTTTTCTTCAATTTGAACTTCCTTCACTAACTTTTAACTTTGTATGTATTTTTATGTGGACCGCTTTTTCTATTTAAATAAAATTATTTCAGTTTTCGATTTTCCAGCACAGGACAAATGATATTATGTAACAAAAGCGCTTCTGTATAATTTATGTTTCTAAATTCATACCTTGGAACAATACTATTATTATAAAACATACATTTAGAAAATAAATATCTTATAAGTATCATCTTTAAATTTAATAATATTTCAACTAATGTTGGAAGTAATTCCACAAGCTAATTAATATTATTTTATATTTTATTTCTTGTATTTCTTTTCCGTTCTATTGAACTATTTTGGCGTTCGTTTTTTCAGCACAGTTGTTTAATAATTACAATGTGTTATCTTAAAAAGTTCTACTTTACACCTCTCCTTATTGCCTTGTACTGAATATTGTGGGTTGCGCAAGACTTAAAAGCGTCCCTAGAGAGATACAGAACCAAAACAATTATCCACGTTTGATTGTGATAGATTGTTTAACGCCACAATTTGCGCATGCTTGATTAGCATCAAAGAAATAGATTCTATAATCCTTTTCCCTTCAATTTTGACTACTACATATGTGTCACTCGCTAAATGTGTCCGTCAGTTCGGCTGTCCTTCTGTAAGTAACTCTGTCTGTGAGGTGTACTTGAGTGATGAACACGATTATCGCAATGTAGACCTAGGAGTCACTCTTGGTTTGAGGATTATGATAAGATAAAGGCAAGCCAGTAAACTCGTAAAGTGATGTTTATGTGCATGATATGCCTCAGAAGACACAAGAGCCTAACCTGTGAGGTATATTAAAAATAGTGAGAACTAGGCTTCGTGGAACGAAGCTTGCTTTTTGCTTCTTTGTAGTGCTAAACGAATTCACACGTCTAAAGCGTAAGTGATACACACACGCACACCTAAATACACATTAAGAAAGCGTGGTTTACAAACAGGAAAGATCAAAGGGAATTATTTTTAGAATAGTTAATTTATTACATTGACGAGGACTTCGTCTGAAGCATAAAATATCGGCACGCACTTGAATTCTGAAGATAATAATAAAGCACTTGAGCAGAAATACATAAAACTCATAGATGCCAGCTCACGGCATGTCTCAGCTTTGCGTTATTGAGCTGATTATATTCGACAGGTTGATAATTAAATCGGATTTTCACAAAATAATGAAAAGTTTTAATTATTCTATAGCACGTGACATACTAATAAGGGCAAATTAATTTTAAAAAGTTATAGAATATAAAATAAGCACAATTTTGGACATTTATGCCAGCTGTACTATAAGAATTGATTAAATTCAGCTGCATTTACTAATGGGTCAAGTACCGCATATTAGAGGCTACTAGGTATGGGCGCCGTAGCCGAGGTGATCAAAATATGCGAAAATTTGCCAAAAAGATGATAAACTCAGGTATGTAGACAGGAAGATTCAACGAAACAGGTTTCAGACTAAATCTTTAGTCAATACGCTGTTTAATTACGTATTGTATACTCTTCTTTGGTTATATTTGAACTAATTTGTTACTATGTGCGCAACACCTAATACACAATCGCATATATATATATATATATATATATATATATATATATATATATATATATATATATATATTAGGTTTCCGCAACAAATAGTATCTAATTGTAATTGGGTCAAATGTTAGTAGAAATAAGACCAGAGACATGTGCCAAATTCAGCACGAACAAACCTATTTTCTCACGTCAACGACAGAGGCTAAAATACAATATTTATTAAGAATAGGAAGTGTTCAGAATGGTCGATATTCTCATTTGTGATGAAATTTGGCCCATAATAATAATAATTTTGGTGTGTGTATCCTTCACAATTCTGATACATATTACGTATGGTGAGTTGGCTTCGAAGTCGTATTGCTAATTACTTCATTGGAAGTTCACTCTACCACTGTTTTAATACACATCTGTATCGGAGATTCCACCACCCGACTGTCCAACATTTATTTAACAAATATATCATTGACAATATTGTTAAATTGTATTGCCTATATATGTATATGTGGCGAAAGCTGCAAACAGTTAATGTTCGTGACTGCATAGAAATTGTGCAGCTGACATTTCCAGTCAAGTTCAATGTATGCGAGACCGCTAGAGGTGAGAGCCGCATATCTAACTTTGATTTCCATATATATTCAATGCAGTTTGGTCCTCGATAGTCAGTTTTCCGTCATACTCCGATGATGATCATGGAAGATCGAAACGCGTCAGTGCGTTGCGGCTGGCGGTAGTTTTGTTATGCTGTTCGACGACTGATTAAATACAATGGGATCGGTGTTTATTTCAGGCTCGCAAACTTGATTTAAGGAAATATATAATTGGTTTGAGTGTAGTGCCGGTTCCAACTAATGAGATTCCAATTAACACAAGGCACATTTGTACACAATATTGTACCTTATTTTCATGCTGAACTTGGCATATCAATCCTGACCTTGTTAATACTTACGCAATACACAATTTATTATACATTTGTCATCAAACATCGTAATGTATAGATAATTCGATTAATTTCATTGGCCTAGAGTTTCATGGTTATAGAACACTTATCTAAAGAAATAGACCGCGTTTTAAGCCAATTGTGAAGTTTTTGATATTTAAGACTACTTCGGGTTAATGGTATAATGTCAAATGAGAAACAGTCTCCTCAAACGACATATTATAACCTATATGCCAGGTTCAGCAAACATTTGAATTCTATTGATGTATAAGCGCGTGTAAATTATAATAATTGCTTAAAACTGGAGTTCATTTTCCGTTGAATATGCGAATGTCAGTAGACTCATTTTAATTACACTAGTTATAGTACAAAAGGTGACTTGAGTCACAAGAACACCGTTCGTACCGATTATAAAATTAAAGGCGTGTTTTCTTCAGCAATAGCCCATACTCAAGTAATGAAACAGTAAAATTAGAATGAAAACTCCGATGTTTTCATAGTCTGTTAGACAGTAAATGGACAGCTTTTCATCGATTTGTGTTCCGGGCTGATATAACACGCGTTTTTGCTCGAAGAAACATTGTATTGACTTGAAGACGAGGGCTGTTGTTGACATAAGAGAATTCGATATTGCTGTTTATCATAGCGGTGAAAACCCTAAATTTAGATTATTGCCGAAGCTCATGTTACATTTTCGTTCGAGAATAAAAGCGGACAAACTAAGAAAAGCAATAACGATAGAAATAAACTGACCATTGTGTAATTTTGCACAAAAGTGTAAGGTGCTTACAGAGCTCTCTAAACAATTTATTATAGCTGAGATAAAAGAAAAAAAATTACAACTATCTGAAAATAACCGAAATTTCACAATATAGTCAGTTCGAAAAGTGTTAAAACAAATATTTCTACGATCAAACTTTATATCAATTAATATAATATTAAACCTTATAGACTATTTGGTATAAATTTCAAATTAAATTCAGTCAGTCGATGTACAAAAGTAATTTTTTTTAATTTTTAAAGATTGCGCAGTGTGGGCGTCACATTGATAATTATCACGAGTTACGATCGTGGGTGGTAGATTTACACTATCTGTTTAGCAAAGATCCGACTGATCTTCATTTCCATGTACGCATCGAGTTCGTTTTCGTAGTGGCTGGGTGCTGATTCGTGCCTTTCCTCTGAAGGCTATAGCATCGTTCATACTAATAACTGGAAATGAGGTACGATCTAATCTTCGTTGACTGGTTACGTTTCGGAGCAGCATTTCCCGTTCCATTAGCAGGCCTGTAATCACACACATAATCAAAATGCTCACAATGACAGATTTTTAAAAAAATGTAATATAATTTAGATTAACAAAATGAAAAGCCCCAATTTTTTGTCATTTGTACAATATACAAAAGGAATTCAGGATTAATTGATGAGAAGGCTACTAGATGCTCCTTGTTATGTACTGTAGTAGAACACACAGAACTTCCTGCTTGCTTTCCTGATTTTGTAATATTATGTATTTGGACTCGCAAGCTAATAATTCTTTTAAGGCGAGCGACCTGTATTAGCATGGCAACCGTATCGCTCGCCTCCAGAAGTTCTGAATTGCATTCCACGTTCCTCAATGTTTCTCGGTAGAAACGAAAATACAGGAAAAGGAAAGTCTACCTACATCGTAATTCAATTGTGATCAATTCAGTTATGGTATAGCTTTATTGCTACATAGTGTTGCAGCAAAGACCTCATTTAAATTAAACTATATAACCTCACGTTAACTCAATGCTGAATTCAAGGTAAGTTAATAGTCGCCGTTATGATTAAACTTTGTATTTGCCTCGACTAATTTTTCACTATCGTTGTAATAAAAAGTGATTTTCACGCTAAGTGAGGCCAAGAGTGAAGACGAAATGAAGCTGTATAATGATGGATTCTAGCTAAAATATCTGCAAAAACAGCAGAACGCTTTCTATATTTGTCCTTATTACGTATATAGTCACGGTGAGCTTCCCATCCCAGCACCACTGACATCATATTACCTGGAAATGCGACGTTAATCATGAAGATGGTACAGCGTCATACTAGGTGCGATAAAGTATTACGGGTGAGAAGTATTCTAATCAATGTACCTTATGACAATTTTTGTCTGCCAGAACCGGATAAAAATCAGACTTATTGTGTGCGATCGTTGCCCATTTGCATATCTGTGTATTTTTAAAGGATCAAAATATACAGCAACTCTACTGGATGCCCATGCTTCTTCTTGTCCACATGAGACCACAGCCTAAGTCGTATAGAAGAAACACCCCTCGCCATTAGTTGATTGTTTACAAAATAATGAATGAAACTCATTTAATATATACCTAGTTAAATCTATGCTCTTCAACCAGGAGCAAGTACTGCTAAACTAAACGTAGACCACACATTCTGTTATAATTTTCCAATTAGCACGTTGCGAATTATACAGCGGATGTAGATTAATTGTGGCATAATTTTTATGAAGAGTCAGAAACATCGTTGAAGCGTAACCACCTCTACAAATTGTATGAACAGATCGAACGTATTAGCAATTATTCGTTCGCCGTAGCATAATGGACGCCTCTAGAATTTAAATAGTGGCTCGTCACGAACTTTTAATGTCTCATTTCGCGAAATATTGTAAACAGCATGAATAAAGACAACACGGCATCTTGATATAAGTTTCTAAATCGATGCCCTCACTCTCGGAAGTGGCAAAGACTTGAATTTTCAGGTGTGTTCGCAAATTCGTAATTATTCTTGTTTGGAGAAATTTAACTCCTGAAAGATATTTTTGAGCTTATTGTCGCACTTTGGTCGGAGTGATACGTCCCAATATCCTGGCATGATTGCCGATATTGTTCTCACCCACAAAAAATATGCAGATAAAATCCAACCCAATATCTTAGTTCTTTTATGTGGTACGAAAGTTTAAATACAATTGGATTGATATTTATGTCAAGCTCGCGAACTTATTATAATGGATTTAAATATCAGTTTGTCCCGTGATGCAATAAATTGGTTCCTCGATATTAGCCTCAGGTAGATTCGTGAATAACGAATTTATCTGAAGTATGGTTTCTACAGGTAATGGGATGCGTGAACGAAATTCATGAAGTTTGTCCTAATCCTGAGTTGCCATATTTGGATTAGCAACCTATTCTCATTCTTTTTATAGACTACTCAGTCGATTCTGACTTAGTATTTTACTTAGGTATAGTATTCCGGCAAATTC
Source organism: Eudiplozoon nipponicum (assembly GCA_029291075.1). Lineage (NCBI taxonomy): Eukaryota > Metazoa > Platyhelminthes > Monogenea > Mazocraeidea > Diplozoidae > Eudiplozoon > Eudiplozoon nipponicum. The sequence continues at coordinate 89,126 of JAQBSW010002906.1, forward strand.
ATTCAATAAAATTTAATACTGTCGGCCCTTATTTGCATTTATAAACGTCTTATCGATTCATATACGATTAATTTTGGTGTTCAATATTGTTCTACCTTGAACATTCATGTCGTGAAATTTGACATTGCCGAGAAAAGTTCGTTATGCCTAACTTTTATCCTCACACTCGTGACGTTTTTATTCGTCAACGAATTAATCTAACCGGGATCTCTGGTTATATCTGGCTTATAAGATTCTATCACGATTACCAGATATTTTGGCCACGGTGATTAAACCCACTCTGGGAGTGCTCGTCCATTTCTCACATCAGTAAGTGCAACGTCTTCGAGACAAATTATTTGTCCATCCTCTTTTAGGCCGCTGATGCTCCAGTCGTACTTGCTCGACAAACGAATGTCTTGTTTTGATGTGCGTCACGTTAAATTTAATCAGATTTGTTTTTATCTCAATTTTGCAAACTTGATTTAAAAAAATAATTACAAAGGGCAAACAGTACCATACTTCACAACTACCAATAACCTGAAATTACTTATCTGATGAAAGTTCGTGATACGAATCTTGGGCTGAATTCGCCTTAATTCACTCAAATGGCAAATTTATTGTCTGAGCGATCCAACTGGACTACAAAATATTTTTCCTCAAGTTCAAATAGTTATACCTTCAAAATTAAACAGAAAAAAGAAATCTAATAACGTAGTAAAACTACAGCCAGTCGCACGCATTGACGCGTTTCGACCTTCCATGATCATCATCAGAGTTCGACGGAAAATTCACTAGCGAGGATCAAACCGCATTACATATATATATGAAAAGCAAAATTAGGTATGAGGAACTCACTTCTAGAACTAGAAGAATATGACTTAGCCAGCATGAGCAATGGTTGTGAAAACACGTACCAATGCACTATGCCCATTATATATTTGCCCGATTAGTAGGGAAAGTAGAAGAGTGTTCTATGAATCTCGCCAAGTTGTTCGTGGGTCTGGGGCGTAGCGCTGACTCCCACTGATGAGTAACCGATAGGCTTGAACTGCATGCGTGCGTGAGATTACACATTTGTTTCATCCTTGCTTTAGAATATTCACCTTGTCTTATATGAACTAACTAGTTTCTCGATGCTTCATGTCTACGAAATAAATGTATAAGTATTTTTCTTTATATAATGGAAAGTAAATAACAATTCTTTGAATCAAGTTTGCGAGATTGAAGTAAACACCAATCCCAATGTATTTAACCAGTCGTCGAACAACATAACAAAACTACCGCCAGTGGCACGCACTAACGCGTTTCGACCTTCCATGACCATCATCAGAGTACGGCGGCAAACTGACTAGCTAGGATCAAACCGCATTGCATATATATGGAAAGCAAAATTAGATATGCGGCTCTCGCCTCTAGTAGTCTTGCATACATTGTACAAATAACACTACACTATGCCTAGTTTATACCGTCAAATGTATAATTAATGAGATTGGGGTTTATATCAAGCTCAAAACCTTGATTTTAATAATCAGTATCCCAATAGGATTTCAAAAAACGCTTATAGTAGATTTATTTTCTGTAAACTTATGAAGACTACACTTTGAAACACGTCATATCAGGCATAACGGTGAGATATTTTGTCGCATGTTGTATTCACTATCTGCTTCCAGAGAGTAAAATGTATTTAGATTAAATATTTTTCTTTTGTTATTATTAAAATTCTGTATTTCAAACGGCGTAGCACGTCTAACGAAGGATCATTTGAAGAGTTTACTTTGGAGAATGTAAACCGATTTCCCGCTTATATGCCGCTGTGAATAATTTTCCCGTCCGTTCTGTGGCTATAAAAATGGTTTCAATCAAGTAATTGTTGATTGCACAGACAATAATATGGTATATTTCCATCAACTGGAATCAAAATTGAAAACTTGATATAAACACCTGACCCATTGAGTACGTAAATTTGTCAGTATAAACTAAGAATTTTATAGTGTAGAAAAGTCAATTTTGTACAAGTAGTGCTTGAAAGGTGGCTCATTGGTTAGAGCACCAGATTCCGAAGCAGACGCGCCCAGGTTCGAGCTCTGACCGCGGCAAATTCTGGCCAGGACGAAATCAGTCTACTGGATGAATTGCCTTTTCTACACTATACAATTCTTAGTGTTTACTGACATATATAAGTAATTAATGGATCAGGTGCTTATATCAAGATCGAAATCATGATTATAACAAATGTTATCACCGCCCGCGCAACCAATGTTCGTTTAATTATAATGGAATACGAGTTTGTAAATTTCCCAAATTTTGATTAGACATGTTAAATCCTCATCCGCGTCAGTACGCGTAACTGACTGTAGTCATTCTATGCCTCGTGATGATTAAAGTAAACTGGATTAACGCCTAACCCCATTCTTTAAAATTATCTCAAATAAAGTAACGGTGTTGCTTAAAATAATGAAGAAATTGCGAAATTGCCTGATCTGTGTTGTAAGGCAGAATATTTTCAAGGAACAAAAAATTAGATTTCAGCCCATTTTAGTCGCACAAAAGAACAGGTAATAAGTTAAAGGTATTCTTCTTTGTAACTTGAATCGTCCCGCAAATTCGAAGCTGTACAAAGTGCTAAAAAATTATGCTAATTTGCTGTTCTTCAGAAGCGAGGTTAACAATGTAGCCTGTCATTTCTGCTCTGTTGACAAGCATCACAATAACTTTTATACTTTTACTATTGAAGGTCAGAAGTAAATTTCTCTTGTAAATAAAGAGAAAGTAAAAACACATGTATAAGCACAGTATCTTTTTCAGGACAATCAGACTCTCACAGGTGTTTTGCAACCAAAATCGCAGAATGCATACATAAGTTAATTCAATAATCAAATTCAAAATAGTTCAATTCATCAGATCACTTGCAAATGCTAAATGAGGATATATAAATAAGCATACGCAAATATATATATATATATATATATATATATATATATATATATATATATATATATATATATATATATGTGTGTGTGTGTGTGTGTGTGTGTGGTCTGGCTAAAAAAAATTGAATTTAATTGCCTCAATTTTACGAAGAAAGCTAAACGCCAAAATTAAGCTTCTTTGATAGAACTGTACTATGTAAATTTAATTCTGTTAAAAACTAATTTATTGGTTAACTGTTCATATTTTTAAAGTGTATTTTGCTCACAAATTGAATTTACGCAAAACCCCGATAGCCTACATTTTAAAATATGCAATTAAACAAATAAATGATAATTGATTGCGCCGGTGGTGATAACAATTCCCTGAAATAAGTTAACGTGCACTTTATGAACACCAGTCTCATTGGGTTTACCCAGACTCAAAACAGATCCACACCACAGTCAGGCACACGTAGTGACGTGTTTCGACCTCTTATGATTATCATCAGAGTACGACAGCAAACTGAATAATGAGAATTAAATTGCAATGCGTGTATATTGAAAGCATAGCTAGATAAGCGGATTATATCTCTAGCAGTTTTGCAAAAATTGTAGTTGACAGGAAACCTCGGTTGAACATAAACGCTTTGCAGATTTCACTAAAAGTATACAAGTTATACAATTAAATAATCGGATCGAAACGCAACAGCATGTGGGACTAACGGCAGTTTTTTTTGTACGACGTGTTAGATACAACAAGATTGGTGATTATAACAAGCTCGTATTATTAAAACCACTCGTGCAATAAGTGATATTTTAATTGTATTATTAATAAACATACAGCAAAATTTGCAAAAAGTCAAATTTTTGTAACTTATAAAAGTAGCATGGCCGGTATTTCCAATCAAGTAAAATATATGGAGTATTATTAGATGTGAGAGCCGCACATCCAATATTTCTTTTCTTATATATGCATTACAATTTGATCCTCGATGATCAGTTTACCGTCTTACTCTGATGACGATCGTAATAGGTCGATACGCGTCAGTACGTAAGTCTATCTGTCGTCTTGTTTTGTTGTACGACTAGTTAAATGCAATGGGAATGGTTTTTATATAAACCTTCCAAACTTGATCTTAAAAAATGCTATTAAACTTTCAAGTTATTGTTCTTATTTTCGCCGCCGTCATATTTCGTGGGACAATTTATAGCACTCGTAGGTCGGTAAAATCTTGAATCATTTAAATAGTATAAAATCTTGTTCCAACTTAATTTTCAGACAAGCAGCTGATGGAGGACTTCAAACTAAAGAGACAAGTGAGAACTCATCAATCAAGGCAAAATATTTTTACACCTGGAAATGTAATGGATTCAAGATTTTTATTTAAATCAAGTTTGCGAGATTGAAGTAAACACCAATCCCATTGTTTTTAACCAGTCGTCGAACAACATAACAAAACTACCGCCAGCCGCAACGCACCG
>JAQBSW010002907.1:0-12500 GCA_029291075.1 Eudiplozoon nipponicum
ATATTTACATATATATGTATAAAGGTGTAACGATTTATTTTATTTATATGAGCATATTTTCTTATATTTCTATGAATTGCATAACTTCGCAGTGTGCTTACTATTAGTTTTGAGGACCATTAGTTTGTCCATACTATCTCTTCCTTTCTCTCTTTATTTTTGATCTAAGCGTCGCTCTGACATTTACTGTCCTTCCAACTAGGTAACGTGCTGTGTCATATTTGAACTAAATTGTTACTAGATAGGCAATACCTCATACACAATCGTACACGTTAGAGTTTCCGGCTTAAAATAAAACACATTATTTGATATGCAAGTTTTTCGTTTTATCAGTTTTGAATTTTTAACTTTGATTACGGTGACATCGTAACAGGACAGTTATAAAAATAATGTTCGATACTTCCTTTCTCTCCTACAACATTCTTCTGACGAGATGAGATTATGTATACCGGTAATTTGAGATAGCTGTAATTATACTGAGGTAATGATTGGTCTGCTAATTGCAAATAGATGTGGATATATATATATATATATATATATATATATATATATAGAGAGAGAGAGAGAGAGAGAGATTTAGTTGTTGAATGGGGATTTTAATGTGCGCTAGACATATGCATATAATGAATTTAATTTCTGAGAAAAATTATTTGTTTAAAACCATTGGTGAGTCAAAATAAGAATAAAATATAAATAGCATGGCTTCGAAACGAGATTACCACATTTGCTTAAATCTGCTATTGTTTGTATTGTGCTGTATATAGTGGACTGAGGATGGTGCTAGATAGTAGGCACCGTAACGTCGCAATTAAACAAAGATGTGATAGCAGAGCATTTCCATTGGTTAGTATGAACGATGTTGAAGTCTTCGGAAAAAAGTGACGAATACAAACTTGGCCTGTACGAAAACAATAAAGAAATGGAATTTGTGATCAATCGGATTGGAAAATATGAAGCTGGCACTCCGCAATCAAATTTCAAAAAATGATAGATTATTTTAATGCTAAATATCCATCGGTCATGCTTATGTTAATAATCATGCGATACATGATAATTTCTTGTTCATCTGCACGGAGAACTTTACCGTTCTTCACTTGAGCGCGGGAGAATACTATTCGAATTTTTCCACCATGCTACAAAATAAAAAATTACATAAATGTTTATTGGTGTAGAAGCGCTTTGGTCACTACCAGGGGACAATCCCTCGGATAACCTATATACTCGGAATGATCGTCTAAATTAGAATAACTAAATGCCCCAGAAACTTCTTATAATCATCATTTCTTAAGTCCTTCGGTTAATTGCTCATTACCTCGCATTTACTGCAGTATACATCATGTTAAAATAATTTTTGTTACAATATATAATTAAAGCAAAATATATATGCTCATTGTCTCACTGATTACCAGAACGAGCTTCTTCGGAGGTGAAACCCTTGGAAACAGGATATCCACAATTATTACCTGAAACGAAAATGAGATCCCTCCCGTAATTTTAATAAGAATACTAATTTTTAATCAACTTCACATATCTATTGTAAAATTATTATTTCAGCAAAAAAATAATACGCATAATGCGTACCACGCAACACAAATTCTCAAGAAGAGTGAATAATAAAGTCAACACAAACAAATCGAAATCTTTGACAGTATGCACAAAGAAAAATTACAAAGAAACTCCAAAATTTGTTTTATGAAACAAGCAGTAACATGAAATGTCCAAAAAAGGATTTAAATTAATATGAAGATTTAATTCATGTCCAACATGTTAGTTGACCTCTACATTGGCAAAATGTTACGCAACTGGTCGCACTAGCAAGGTTACATATTAGGTTTTAGATTGCACAGATTACTTCGAGCAGTGAGAAATATGTCTAACAGCTTTTTAGACATTGATATAATTTTTGAATGTGTGCCTGCAATCAGACTTCATGTTTTAAATTATTTTATCAAAGTGAAATCATTAAACCTTATTCTTCCATATATAATTTCATCGACAGATATCACCTATATTAAACTGGATCGCTAATTCATCATTAAACTTCCATAGACAACTGCTTTAAGAAAGGTAACTTTAAGTTCAAGTGTGTATACTTTAAGCACTCGATCAAATCTATTGTGAAGTCAATTAGCAAATGTTCATGGACAAAGAGTCTGCAAAAATTAATTAAAATTTGCTATTAAAACTCATTGATAATGATGATATTAACATAAAAATTCATGATGACGTTGAAACAAATGTCATGATTAAAGATTCTGTTATCATGGACCGTCGAATTCAGTTTGTTTAAACACAAATAAATTTGTTCTATCGCACCGTATGAACATAATTTCTTGTTATTTAGACAGAAATGTGGTAAATAAATGGAGAAATATACTCAAATTAGGTATGAATTGAAAAGCATAGGTGTTTGTATAATGCAATTTCAAACTTGTAAAATTTTAATTGGACAGCCAAGAGCTGCTGAAAATCAAAATAACTTTATTACCGACAGCTCTTCTTAAAGTCTGTTTGGAACACGATATGAGGTAAAAATATTGCAAAGAAGCTGTAATAAAAATGAAAAATACTAATTTAAGTACGTTTGAATAGGGCGCATTTTCCCAGAATAAAAACAGTGAATTCTAGGATATCTAATAAAAAAATGCATGATTTTTAAAATAATTATTGATAGATGTAAGTGTAAAGATTATGCCACCTGCGATCGAAGCGTCCAATACTGTTTACTCTTACATTGGCAGTAACATCACAGAGTGCTACGAAATAGGGACTGAACAGTTATTGATGAGTCGGATTCGAGTGAATTTATCAAAAAACAATCTGTGGTGAGAAATGAATTTCTGCAATACCCGAAATCACTTTTTAAAATGTCGTTTAAAATCAAACTAAATTCCAGATTTTATTTTAACATAGGCATACGATGACGATGGACACAACGATATTTGTCCGTTAAAAGATTCTTTCTGAATAGTTTATTATACAAAATCTATTTTTCACAAACAGTAGTTCTTTTAGTGAATTTTTGTCTGACTGTAAGTTTCTGCGCATAATTCTCTACTTGTTTCGTTTCTAAGCCTCTTAAATGTTTTCTATTTATACTCTCTGCTATTCTGCACATGTTATAAAAATTACCATGTAATTTATTTTACTTTTAACAATATATTTATATTGCACTTTTTGAAATAAGTTTAAACTTAAATGAACGAAGTATTTCTATTTCGACATTACTGGTACCAAAATAAACTAATCTCAAAACTGTACCCAAACTTAAAACTAATATTGAAAATAGAGATTATGCAAAATTAATAATATATCAAAAAATACTTATTTTCTTGACTATGATGTTACCACTTCTATTGTAAATAGACCTGAATGAGTTAAATCGAATTTCGCCAATTAAAAATATTCTCGAGAAAACGTTTATTAAATGATTGCTTAGTCCACGATAAATTGTTGATTATGATTATACTTTTTGTTTACTGAATTTCCATTTGACTATTGTGATAAACATTTTGATGACTGGGAGAGCAGCTTTTATAGCTTCCACACATAAAAAGTGAGATAGCGCAAGAGGAATTTGAAATGAATACTAAAAAATGACTCTTCTAAACAGAAAACAAGACATTACCGTGTGGTTCAATAATACACGTTAACCACCACATTTGCTTGTGGTGAGCTTATAAATGTTGGATTAGGGTAGGCTGAATTTATCAATAATTTTAAAATATATCAGATTTTATTTAGTACTTATTAAATCATTTTGGACAAATATTAATAGGCAAATATTACATTGTACTTGTATGCCTTCTATTGAACTACAGTGACATTTGATTGCTTTCATTTGTTTAATTTCGCTCAAATGTTAATTGGTAAAGGACATATACAAGACCTGTAAAGTTAAATCATTATCAACTAATTCTTTGCGCTTTTTTATACTAATAAAGAATAACCTGCTGCTTTATCTAAATTGACATAGTTATGTTCACATAAGAATTAGACATTTTATGTCAATTTGCCGTGTTTTACGATCATGTTACTACTGAATGCTTTTTAATAGTAGAAAATTAATCTTTCCTTATTTGAGAGTAATAGGATTAACATAAAATGATATTAAATGTCAATAGTGTAAATGCCCCAGCTTCAAGTAAACGCCGTACGGCGTTACAAAATTAATTTGAGTGCCAGGAAGACTGAGTTAGTACAGTTGGAGGGGGGGCACTTAACAGGGCCGATCTTGCGTTTTCTGGCAAATTCCGAGAAGGTCAGTTAGTGTAGCAGTGTCCAGAAGTACGCTAGATACTTGATAATAGCTCTGGTTGACTAGGTTTGTGGTTCTTTCTGTTGTGGCGTTGAAATTCCACTGAGTAAATTTATTGAAGTTCTGCAGTAACTGGCTCGTCTCTCTAGTTGTACAGCAACAAGATTGGCGTGACTGAAATTGCCAATGTGTGTGAAGCAAGCCCAAAAATTAGCATATGTGACGATAAAAGACAGCACGTCGGAGAAACGCACAGCAGAAGGCAAACGCAGGGAAAGTAAACAAATTCATACAAAATTATAAATTTAATTTTGGATATTTCTATAATTTGCTTTGTCTACCTAATATGGATTCATTTAACCTGCTTTTTAATTTGAGCAATGTTTTATGATTCACCTGGAATGGGATCTGAAACGACCATGTAAGCAAGAGCCGATTCAGCGATTACTTTAATTATCCTTTCATTCCTTCGTATTTTCATAATATTCCATTTCACTTACCTTGTTATTTCCACGTATGCCTCATTTATTTCGCGAACAGTGAATTCAGTCTACTCCAGGATTTGTTACCAATTAACAAACTGATATCAACAAATTTACATATCTAACTAGTCGGTATTAGTTTATCAATCGATTAAAATTGTTGTAGACGCAATAATAAAGTTCATTGGCTAAAGAAAGCAGCTTAATAATCTAGAAAACTTCTGAGGCTCACCAATTATCTTGTGTAGTTTGACATGCATATTTTTGGTAAATCTAAGTAGACGTTTAGGGGCGTTAAAAGTTTGTGTTTCTGTAACCTTAACATGAATTAAATAACACAATGACCCGTGTTAATATGATAGGTCCATTGACTTCATAACAGTGTTTCCATGATACTCCTTTTAAACTGGTGTAACAAAATAAAGTTATGCGGGTGTAAATTTAGGCACGTATCATTGTTAAAGCAACACTATAATTGGTTAATAGTAATTTTTATTAATGTTTATAGGCTAGTAAGGTACTGGAGATGACTGTTATTTATGTGATGTTTTTTTGCGCTTCCTGTATTAATATTTTTGTGACAATATGAATGTTCGGAACGTTAGAATTAGTTTTCATATTTTCTGTCATTTAATTTAACGTGTGGATCAGTCCTGCCACCTGTCGTTGTCAGTAGCCGCACTTATTACAGTTATCGAACACCCAAATTATCCACTCAAAACGACACTTTGTTTGAGCGAAAATCCGTTTACATATTTATTTACTATAATCTAGGTTGCGAACTTGATATAAACACCTGACCCATTAAGTACTTACATTTTGTCAGTATAAACTAAGAATTGTATAGTATAGAAAAGGCAATTCATCCAATAGACAGGTTTCGTCCTTTTTGGGAACTCATCAAGTCCTGGCCAGAATTTGCCGCTGATGAGGTGCTGGAGAGAAGTATGACTTATTTGATGTTTAATTGCGCTTCCTGTATTACCATTTGTGTGACAACTAAACGAGCTCTAATGATGGTCATGGGAAAGTATAGCCGAAACGTCAGAATTCGTTTTCATATTTTCAGACATTTATTTAACATGTGGATCAGCCCTGCCTCCTGTCGTTGTCAATAGCCGCACTTGTTACAGTTACCGAACACACAAATTATCAACACAAAATGACACTTTATCCGAGCGAAAATACGTTTACCTTTTTATTTATTAATTTTTAAACTGAAGACTATTTCATATCTGAGACAACGGAAATTACTCCCTTGCTGGCTAGTTTGCGTTTAAATTTGCCAATTGATACATAATATAGCCGCGATACATACATGGTTTGTATGAGATTATCTAACGACCACATTTTATACATGCGTTTAAAAGGTGAGAAGTAATTTAGCAGTGTACGTAAATAATAATCACCAATATTAACTTGACATATTGGCAACCAACATGCAGATAAGATAAGCGCATAGACCAGTGCAATTAGCAGTTCATTGAAGCAGGGAGTAGAACTAACAAGAAACAAACTATCTGAAAATAAATTATTAATATGAAATAATTATAGACTATTAAACGAAAATCGGAAAATTTATAAAACGGAACATTATAATTTGAAACAGGGCATGGCAAAATAAGAACTAATTACAGAGACTGAAGTTTTCAAAAATAGTACTTGAAAGACAAACTAAGTATTTGAAATGATACCGTTTTTTTTAAAAAGAGTAATAAAAAGACAATCAGAAAAAATTTGAAACAGAGTCAGTTTTATATTTAATATTGTAAGAAATGATGACATATTTATAATGATTAATAATAGAATAGGTGCATATTCCGGAACGTACCTAAAATTAATTTAAATTTTCGATATAACATGCAAATTAATTTCCTAAATTCTTTATTTTTTTGCAGTCAAGCCGTTGCTATATAAAAAATTGAGTAAAGGAATTTTGAAAATTCAAATGAATATGTTGAAGTCATTAATCTTTAGTTGGAGAAAATATGAAACCTTTTAATTATAAATCTTTTGAAGAAAACCACAAGTTGACGAGGTGGATGGGAAGTTAATAAATATGCCAGAGTCTGAGTTCAAGATTTAAGTAAAATAATGACTGATTAAAAGATAGGCACCATTGTAGTATAAACTAGTTGCACAATAACAAGGAAAACTATATCATTTATTATATATATATATATATATATATATATATATATATATATATATATATATATATATATATATTTAATGTCTACGTGTCTAATAATTTGATTTGTGTATATATTTAAATATTTGTTTAAATTTAAACATAAATTCTATCATGAAGACAACGGTAGTAAACACAATTAAATATAAATATTAATTTAAACCAATAGGATTAGATCTTGCGTAGTTTTTTCTTAGTGGTTTTAGAATTCTGTTACTGAAAGCACCGCTTAAGGTAACTATTGAAATATTATCTAAAATTATCGAAGAAATTATTGTTTGATTGCAAGGAAACTGTTTTTTCGCAAAAAGGTCAAGCTTAAAATATACATTTAAATGTCAGAACTCGGGACCACAATGAGTTTTATATTGTGTTCAAATTGTCACACAGTACTTATTTAAATATAGAAGACCACTAAATAACCATTGTATTGACTGATTACTATATCTTACTTGCCTTTATTTTGTACTACGTAATTAATAATATATCTTAGTGATGATAAATCCAATGTTATTTTGGAATGCGAGCATTAATAAATTCATAGTACCATTTTGCACGTTCCAGAATGCAAAAGAATTATAGGATACAAGAACCGTTTCTTTCTCATTTTCTTCTCCAGTAAATAAAACTAGACATCGCTTAATATATATATATATATATATATATATATATATATATATATATATATATATATATATGTATACTTACTTTACTTTACAGCGGCTGGCTCCTTTTAGAGGATAAGCCGGCTCCATTGATATCCCGATTAAACCTCTCCATGCCGGGCGGTTGGCAGCCATTTCGGAACATAAAGAGGGCCAATGACGCTCCCAGTGACGCGGACCATAAACATTGCGTAAACCTAGGAGTTCCATGTCCGATTTGATTGTTGCAAGCCATGTCTTCAGTTGTCCGCCTCGGCGGCGGCGCCAGTTTGCACATTGACCTGGGTTCATCACCATATTGTTCAATTATGCGGTTGACTGGATTCTGAGCAACGCGCTAACTGAGTTCCGAGGCGTTCAAGTATCAAAGGAACCTGGTGGCTGACGGATGTTGATTACGCAGACGATGTTGTTCTCCTTGCTGACAGCTTTGCGGACGCATTGCAAGCCGTTTTGGATCAAGTGGCCCAGTTTTCATCAGCCGTTGGTCTGAGGAAATCAATGCCGACAAAGACGCGAAAGCCTTCGCCGTCGGATTGTATGCTTCATCTGATAGAGCAGCTCACGGTGTACGACAGCCCAATCGAAACAGTCGACGATTTTACGTACCTTGGCTCAAAAATACTTCCAACTGGTCAAGCAAAGAATGAAGTCCGGAACACGCATCGACCGTGCCAGACTTGCTTTCTTACAATTGAAGAACTCACTTTGGAGAAGAAGTGAAATCAGCCTCAAAACGAAAATCCGAGTCTACCAGACTACTGTTCGCCCTGTGCTACTGTATGGCTGTGAGACTTGGCCATTACGTTCTGAGGACTCCAAAAAGCTCGAAGTATTCGACCATTGGTGCCTTAGGTACATCACAAAGACAAAATGGATGGACCGAGTGTCGAACGCATCTGTTCGTCACCAATGCGGTGACATCATGCAACTATCCGTCTGGATCCAACATCGTCGACTTCAATGGTTCGGGCACGTACTACGCAAACCCGAAGACGAAATGGTACGGCAGGTGATGAACCCAGGTCAATATATATATATATATATATATATATATATATATATATATATATTGAAAGCATAAGAAAGTAGAGAATTTTAAACAAGGGATAGTACGAAATAAAGGAAAAACCAATCAATTGCATAGAGGTGATACCCGCAATTAATTGATTGTTCCCTTATTTCATACTCTCTTCAAGTTTCCATTATTTTATTTTGTTTGGCCTTTCAGTTTATATATAAAGACATGTTAATTTGTAGATATTTGAGAAGAATATGAGAAAGAAACAGTTTTTGTTTCAGATAAAAATTTTTTATATTGGACTAAGAAATCCAAAGTACACTAACTAATATGAAGGAGTTAAATATGTGTAGAGTTAAAAATATTGAAAGCCATACAAGCAATGCTTTTTAATAACGTGAGCCATAAAATTTTTAAAGAAAAAATATTATATTTCAAATTAATTTCTTAACTACGCATAGATAAATAAATGCCTTAATGCACAAAATAAAAACAACCATGCTGTCTGAATATCAAAAATTCAATAGCTTCGTTTGCATTAATAATATTATTGTATGGTATGTGCTCAATTTTGCAAGATATTTAAAAAAATTATGTTTATTTGAGATCGACAATTGAAGTATTTAATCTAAGTACGCCTTACACAAACCCCATCTGGTTTATTTACATTACTTTTAATTCAATATGTTGCAATGCATTTTAAGCGAATATCTAATTATCATGGAATTTGTCGTGATATTTTTCAGCTGACACTAATGTAAATAACGGCATATTTTCACGAATATATATATATATATATATATATATATATATATATATATATATATATATATATATATATATATATATATAAATCTTTAGGGACGTCTGCACGTAATATGCACTTCATTTAATTAAACTTAAATTCTGCACTTTTATTGGTAACATTTTCTCACATTAATTTGCTGATTTATTAATTATTTAACGATAAATTAGTACACATGGTCAGTTCGAATTCAATTGATAGATGATTGGCCATTTACTTTGTTAACCAATCGGCGAGAACAAATCCAAACTTTGATGAAAACCGTGGCATCTTTAGACATGCTGCTAAGATGACACGAAAGTACACTTTTGAAAGTTTATTGGAATATGTCATTAGCAGTGTGAAACTCGTGTATCACAAACAAACAGGAATATTTATTATTTTCAACCCGGTTGTCTGTTAATCGAATTTTAATTTATTAGCTTTGTATGGAATTAAAATTGGTAGATATTATATAAGGCCCAAGAAACTGCTATAATTGTCAATATTTGAAGAAATTCATTGGGCTGCCGTTCTATTTTAATTCAAGGTAAGGTATCCCTGACAACGCAACTAATAAACAATTAATTTTAACATATTCGCATTACCATATTATTGTCTAATTTAAATGCTTATACTTCAAAAAGGATTTTTTGCATTAATTGTATGTTTACGAATTATTTTAATTATTAATGGGCAATTTGTTTATCCTTTCAATGAACTGTTTAACTAATACTGGCAGAACATTTAATTCGTAATAAAATTCAAGAGGTTATTATTAAAACTGTTCAAAAATGTAAAATTGACAAATATTTTATGGCATTTCTTTATTTAAATTATAGCCTAACCATCAGAATAATTAGTCAACACAAACACAAGTTCGTTGAAAAAATCAAAATGAATAATAAGAAGCAATTTAATCTTATTGAATGAACCGATTAGTATAAATATACACATTTAATTCGTTTTAGCTAATTTATTGTCTATTATTCGATTGCCAAATAACATTTTGTGGTAAAATTCGATGTAATCAAATTTGTTGAAATAAATTAAATTTAAAAAATTTCTCGAGCATAAATATTGAAAATATTGAATAAATTGGCTTGTATAATATAAAGCAAAACTTAGTTTTATAAATATTTTTAAGCAAAATTCGGTTTCCTTTTATGTAACTTTATATTTAAAATTATATTTGCCATATTTTGTATTAGAACTTATAAAAAATTCTCCCAGGCATCTTATTGATTAAATGTGATCATTTATATTCCATGAAATATTTTCCTTTTGATTAATAGGATAAATAACGGATAGATATTATTCACGACTAAAAATTTTCCGTGGCTACTTTATCAACGGACACTGCAATTTATATATTCATTTTATTAATAATCAGGACAATTCTAATCTAAACAAGCAATGTACAGGGTGTCTTCGCATCTAAATTATCTTCCAATACTTTTCATTAGACATACCAAGATCGAATTAATGTCGAATATATATTGTTTTTCCGTTTTCCTATAATATAAAACGTACCCATTCGGCACAGTATAAAAGCCGTAATGGTTACATCAAGCAGAAAAACACAAAAGGAAGCAAACGCAAATTTAATCATATTAACGGTTTATAATTCACTTCCCAATCGAAGAGTCATTTAAGTTTTGTGCAATATATCCATGGATGTTAATACCAATAAAGGCCTAAGCATCTTTTTGGAGCATTTAAAGCGCTTTCATAATTTCTGGCGATTTAAACAATACAGTTTCATTCTACATAAGAAAAACTAAGTAATGTAATGTAAAAAATATGTTTTTTCATACCCAATCAGTAACTAATTAATGAAGTAAAAGCCAAGTCATAGTAGAAATTAATTTGTGGTTGTAACTTGGAATAATAAGGATGAATTATAACAGTGCAAAAATTTAAATCACGTATTCATTAAATATATATATATATATATATATATATATAAATATATATATATATATATATATATATGGATCTTGATTTTTGTGATTAATTTTTGATTGACGATTGATAAGTAGTTACAAATTTTATTTTAGGTGACATTTGTAAGTAATTTTGGAAAATAGTTTCAAAATTAGGACTTTCTTACCGTTCCTGTATGATCCCAATTGGTAATATTTATTTATCTTGTATTAAGTTCCATTGATTGCGGTGGTTCTGACATTATAGGTCTGTGGTGCAATAAATAATATTTCTCAATTTGTGAAATGTTATGTGAAATGAAAATCAACAAATAAATATACATTTATATATTAAATTACTGCATATTCTACTGATTCTAAAATGTGTATATTGTGAAATGTAGTAACGCCTTAATACTTTTGGTTGTAAACTTATCTGGTCAAAAGGATTCCTTAGAAGTAAATTAGCAACACTTTCGGATGAATACTTGGTTTCGTTTTATGTAAAACCAAAAATATTTGACAATTGAAATATACACTATTTGGTAGAAATTTTCATTCAAACATTAAGCAAAAGACAAAATATTTATTCAATCGTTTGCATCTATTTACACGTTCAGATCTATTTTTATAAATCAACTAAGGTTGTATAAAATTAATTGTTTATACAGATATATCAATTGCTGAAAATTTAGTCTACAATCTGCGTGCAGTGGCAGAAATTAATTATTAGAAAATGCGCTCCACTAAATCAAGAATTTAAAATAATTCTTTTGTATAACGAGCTTTAATAATATTCATTACAACTTGTCCATGTGCAAATATGAAATAAAACGCGAATGCATATTGATAAATAAAGTAGAAATTAACGAAATTTTTGCTTTAGTTGCTCGTAAATGCAAACGTGTTACCTATAAATGACTCCCGTAGTTTAACTTTATTAGATAGCTATATTAATGCCAATTTAACTGCCTTTAGTTTTGTTCCAGAAACAGCAAACTTTTTAAATGGTATGTGTTAGTGAATTTCTTTCTAATATGATCTTTAATTTTTCTGTTTATTTTGATTACCTATTTTAATAATTGATTGAATTAATCTTCTAAAATAGTGTTTAGTTAATTAAATCGCTTATTGCTTTAGAATATTCGTTGTCTTTTGTAAAAAAACAGCCGCG
>JAQBSW010002907.1:17500-55000 GCA_029291075.1 Eudiplozoon nipponicum
CTGCAGACTGGAGTCGAACTGGGGAACGTCTACTTCGAATATGTGACTCTAACCATCGAGTCACCCTGCAATAGGCTTTACACAAGTTAAAATTAAATACCAACTCCTGTTTTTATTAGCTTTCCCTTAATTTTTTTTCATTGCTCGCGCAAACTATGATTCATTAATTTAAATGTACAATTCAATATTACTTGCACATATAGCGTCGTGTCTGCTCTATAAGAACAGATTTGCTGTGGCCATTTGGAAGTTTGTGTCAGAACAATGCAATGTAGTCTTGAACTGAAGGAAATGCTAGACGAAAGCATGACCTAGTATATAATAGACAATTGTGTGTAGCTTGCTTCAGTGTGGCTCTAAGATAAACATCAGAGACTCCAAAGCAGTCGTGCCATATTTAAAGCCCTAACAGCGGATAATTCTGGACAGTAATTTAGAAGTTCGTGATAAGGACGAAACTGATTTACTGGATGAGCCTCCTTTTCTACAATATACAATACTTAGTTTATAATGACAAATTTTATATATAATGAGATGTTTCTATCAATAACGCAACCATGATTTTAAATATTCGTTATTACTGAAAGCACAACCATTGATCGTCTAATGAAAAGGATTGTGTATCCTTGTTGGATTGTTTATTACAAAAAAGAATGATTTTGAATTAATTGATTGACTTGTGTTTCCAAATATCAAGGTTTATGAATTTACTATACACGTAATTAGATTAATTTCAGTTTATCCTAAGAAATTGGACTGAGTTAGTTGTCTAAATTGAAAAGTAAAGAAATACACGTATCCAAAATAAGAAAAAAATGAGACTTTATTTTAAGTGGGGCGCGCTTACTTCCACAACGAAGAAGAAACTAGAAACGGTTTTAGCACACAATAAATTCAGTTTAAACTCTCGTGTATACATCAGATAGCAAATTTGCACTTGATAGCAATTAAGGAGTGACAATCGCTGTGTTTCAACCACAATTTATTCTGATTAATATAAGTGTGAAAGCATTTTCGAACACTAAGCATGATTTTGAGTTTATGGGAAACAATTATTGGACGTTACTTCTTTAACATTCTCTTCTATTTGGATAATGTTTTTACCCTTTATAGAATAAATATGTCCATATCATATTTGTTGGATATCTTTTGGGCAAAGTAAATGGTAACCCTACTTGGAAATGCAATAAATTATATTTATCTTTCCATATGAGAATTCTACGACGAAATATTTTAGGTATACAATTCCAAAAGTAATTAAAAAACCAGTTTAGCTTGATTTTGTAGAAAATGTTAAAAAGTTCAAACCATTTTTTAAGTGACTTTTTTATTCCAGAATATATATATATATATATATATATATATCACTTAAAATAAACATTTCCTGCTTTGAAACAATCAATAAGTGTGTTCTCAAGTGTATGTTACGTACCTGCAAGTGATAACTGTATCCTATTAACAAATCAGTTCACTTATATTGTGTGCGCAGTAGTTCAAGAGTAAGAATCGATTCTACAAAATTCTTAAGAACGCATTTATAAATGCACAAAATGTGAGGTTAATGCTTTTATAAAAATGTCAACTGACAATCTATATGACATTTGGAACATTGAATCGTATGCCTTAACAAAAATTTCAATATCACCGTTTGTATTTCCGAAGTAGGTATAGTTTACATGATAAAAATTGTATTTTATATATGAAATCTTTAAATTTTGAAAAAAGACATTTCACAATGCAAATATATAGTATATATATATATATATATATATATATATATATATACAGCCACATAACTTATACATTTTTTATCATAATGAAATCATTTAATTTGAAATTGGTTGTGAAGGTCTAACAAATCTGCGTTTCTGTGTTAGGCTTTCGTAACTAAAAAAAAGTTAACTCCTAATTGGTCAGGAAAAATGCAGAACTTAGCTTTAACAGAAGCTTTCATCTGTTGCACCATAAGTTTTGCTCAATCTGATGACGAAAAAGTGGAAGTCTGCATGTCACCACAAATTCAACGTGTAGCCATTTACGGTTTTTTTCCAATGTTTCCTTATCACATGGCAGTTGGCCTGAGGCATTGTTATGGCTTCAACATTTGAAAGGGCAATTAGCATGAGAATATCAGAATAGACGTTTAACTCATGCTATCTCCTTGAACTTTATAATGCTTTCGGGATTTCCAAATCACTTTTTATTTAACCAATATTATAGCATAGGAAATTTAAGGTCGTTTGCGCGTACTGACGTGTTTCGACCATCCATGAACCTCATCATATATTGATGGCTATATATATATATATGATACCGATTTCCTTCGAATATAACACATTATATATTTCGTTAGGATGAGAAAACACATTTAACTAAAACGTGCACGCTTATTGGTGATAATGGTTAATTTGTTTATAGAGTATGCAAATTCGCATTAAAAAAAATATATATTCTGTTTTCATTAGATCAATAGTTTGACAACGTTTCTGCTTTTCTGTGCTACTTCATTTTTTTGTTGACGATTTATTGCGAGGTGATTTGCAAATGTGTGTGAGTATAAGTTAAGGAGCGTGTTGGTATGAGTATATGTGTCATTCTTATAGAATTAAGGTGAGATTTTAGATGTTTTTCTGTCATTCATGATTTGAGCCTTAACGAAATAATCGCTTCGTTGGCCTTCACCGCGTGTCTGATAACACCCCGTATGATCTTATACATATATATATATATATATATATATATATATATATATATATATATATAAGTAATGCATCATCCAATACCTGTCTCTCTTCCATAGTAGTCTCACACACGTTACACTTGATTAGAATTATCAACTGCACTTTTTCCATGCATTCACGAAAATTACATTCCAGCAGCTACCACTACGCATTTGAATTCTGATTTGCACTATTGATTCTCGTCTGAAAGGTAATTTCGACCTGATATACATTATGCAGAAATGTTTGTAAGTTTCCAGCATGAAGAATAAATACTTACCAACGAATAATCACGTTTACCCTTTAAGTCCAATCTATGTCAAAGTGAATTTGAATTAAATGTAATTTTTCTAATGTTATTTGCAAATGTGCTATTAAATTTGGCTCACTGATTTACGCAAAGCACAGCTTTACAACAATTTTACAACTAATTCTGCTTTCCTATAATATATAAATTACAAGGAAAAGAATTCTACCCTTTTAGAAATGAGTTTGCGTGTAGACAAATAATTACATTAACGTTGACTTCCTAATTTCTTTATAAGAATTATAATTTAATTAGGTTAATCTACGGATTTCATGTTTCACGACGTTGCATGTTTTACATTAAACAGTGCACGAAATTACTATGATTGAGTAGCAAATGCATCTTATAACTATAGTGCTATCACCTAAGCAAAAACTTTCATCCATCACGACAGAATATAATTAGGAAAGGCTTAGTAAGTATACACATCTCAACATTTACTCTTCAACATTTAGGAAAATAATGTACACCTATTCCGTATCTATACATTTTTAGGCAAAACCTCATTGCCATGTATAATACTGTATTAAGAATTCGATGCATTCATAGGCACCTGGACAAAAATTGATATCTAACTGGACAGATTATTTTTATGCAATCTTTCAGGATAATTCTAATACTGGTAGCAATATTCATTGAGATGTTTGTTCCGTGCGGTATTTGTCAATGTATTTAGCGTGTTTTGTGTAATAGGCACAGATAAACCATTCAGAAAACCTAAAGGGTTTCCTGCCTTATTGGGCGATAAATTTTCTGTTTCAAAAGATTTATCTTCATAAATTAATTCAGTCCAATGCCTTAGAGGTTATTTCAGTAACATTTAGTTAAATAAATTTGGTTAGTGTTTACTTTTAAATTCATAAAATTAGTTTAATAAGTTTTCCTGTACTTCATTAATTTGTACACTAAATACACACATGCAATTACACACACACACACAGATATATATATATGTATATATATATATACTGTATATATACATAGCTTGGCTACAACAAGTTGATGTTCGTGAGAAAGAAATTGTAATAACATTTTGGTCTTTAAAAGGTTCACACTGAGATATAATGAATTTAGAGGGAGCCATATATGTAATTTTGCTTTCAATATATATGCATTGCGGCTTGACCCTCGCTTGTCAGTTTGCTGTCCTACTCTGACGATGATCATGAAGGGGCGAAACGTATCAGTGCGTGCGATTGGTGTAGTCTTGTTATGTTGTTCGACGACTGGTTAAATACCAAATGACTGGTGATTACTTCAAGCTCACAAATTTGATTTGATTAATTGTTACCACCACCTGCGCAATTCTTGATTGTTTAAGCGGAGCGTTTGTTTAACCACATGTACATGGCTAACTTACGAAGACTTTTCAGTTGCTATTTCTCTTCTTCTCCTATTTCATTGTTTAGCGGTTATGATAAGCAACTTATTTGCCAGCAATTAACCAGATTACGTTTTTCTCCGATTTGACAGTTAAAACTAATATTTGGGTGAGATTTAGCAAGATTTTTTTATCGGAATTGAATGTTGTCTATGCAGCGATTATAAGTTTCGTTTCTTGATAAATTTTAAACGCCAAATTTATATTCAGCCATCTGAAAAGCATTGTACAAAATGAAGATAAAATGATTGTTTTTTAAAGTGTTTTTCTTGTTTTTAATATCATTTCAGCGCCAATTGTAACCCAAAAACCAAAAGCATAACAGTCAATGATAGTATCATGTCGTGTTGAGCTTGTTCGTATTTTCTCGCAAAGCAAGCCGCCTTAAAAGCAAAACGTGCAAACTTTTAAAATGACCGTAGAGTAAAAGGTTATAATGCTTAAAAATCATCGAAAGCTCGCATAAGGCGTTTCAATAATCAAAAATAGTATAACAAAAACCTAATTCAAGACAGTAAGCAAACGCATACTGTCAGAAAACTCTCATCTTGTTGCTTTATTAAATTATAGTAGGCTTACTTAGAATATTAAATTTCGATTATCAAAACTTCATAGATCTATTCAATTAAGAAATAGAAAATTGAAATATTTTTAATTCGTTCTGTGAAACTCTGAGTTAAATATCATTTTACCAAGTAGCTAAATATGAATTCATCAAAACCGTTTACGCATGACAAACTTACAAGTAAGTTGTCAATATTTCAAAAATGCAAATGCTGCCTTAGAGCTATCGATGCATAGAATAACATGGAATAAATGGAAGTTGGCAAATATTTCATATAAAATCACATCAATAACCTGTTCTCAGCGAAGTGGTATTTGTGATATTCATTGCCGATTTAATTGAAGATATTCTTCTAGACTGGTTTTGGTTGCATACAAAGTGAGTTAAATATGATTCCGAAAATCCAAACATGAACTCTGAGTGATCACCTGCGTTTGGAACTATTTTAACATTTAGTTGAGATATGAGCGTGTCGTAATTAGTAGCCAGTGAGTTCTCTTTTTAGCTCAAAAATATGTAAAATTCGGCAAGTTAAAGTACAATAATTTTTACCTGTGTCTTGTGCTTGTGAGTTGCTCATCAATGGAAACTAGCACTGCGCTCTAAAACAATGCCATAATTAATGACTTAATGTAGCGAAATTGGACGATGCAAACACCTCTAATAATCAGATAAATAAACAGGGGGAGTTAAAACGTACATCCTGATCCAACTGGCTAATGGCCGATAAGCACAATAGGCACCATGCGTTTATTACATTGTTAATTATTTTTATTATTATTTAATTATAAATTCCGGTTATAAATTTATCTACACGACCAATATTTTGTTAAGTAGAACACAACGGCACGTACTGTCACGAATATTTTATTCCTTACATTTGAAATGTAAAAGCAATTGTGAAAATGTTTAATTTTTCCATTTAGCTGCTGCCCATCCGGATTTATCGTTTCTGGTATCATTTAAATTTATATTCATTCGGATAAATGTAGTCGCTTTCGAGAGGAATATTGCACTTTCATCAACGTGTTTGCGTTTTACTCTTTATACGGTAGGCTTTCTTTGTCTTTAACGTAATAAAAGCCAGCTTTCGCATTAATTATTGGAATCAAATTATTCGAACAATTCTTTATCGTCCAATCTTCATTAATTTGTTTAATGGTTATTGGTTAGAGATAGTAAAATGACAGCTTATATTTTAGATTAAGAAAGTCTCCTCCAAAATCAAATTAGCGTTGCTCTAAGGAAGTTTTTATCCTGATAATGCAGAAATCAATTAGTCAGATTAAAATAGGGCATCAGGATTTTTAGCTAGACTAAAGATTATACTAAAGGAATAATTATAAATCGCTAAGTTCATGAGACTGAAAATGAATAATAACAATATAATTACATTTAATCGGAAATTAATTAGGCATAAAACTGAATCTGATAAATGGCCAGCTTTTTATTGTATAGTCCAAATGAAAATCAATGTATGGAGTGGGCCAACATGAATTACTAAAGCAAACTCAATTGCACACATGCTTAAATGGCTTTAGAAGGTAAAAAATTTCAAAAATACCTTTAAACTACTTCATAAATATTATAAGCAACTAAAAATGAAACATATGCCGGGAAAAAATTTATTTAGACTTATTAAAAATGAATTTGTAACAGTATTAATTAGATTTTGAATGGTGAATTATTGTTGTTAACAAATGATTGTAAAATTTCGATAACTTGGAAATTACTTGAATTTCTCGTAGTTTATTTGTAAAATTTTGCCGAAAAAGACAATAGATTTTTCTAGATATTTCACGTTTAGCATTGGAAAAAGGAAGAATATCATATCAATATATAAAATTTATATAAAATAAAAATATTACAATTTCCTGAAAAACGCCTCATAACTTAATATGAAAAAGTCTATTTTACGTGTAAGATACGCGATACATATTACTTATAAAATTACCCGAATCTCTAGAAAACAAGAAAGTTATAATTTTAATGTGAATTGAGAAATAAATAATCCGTGAAAGTACAACATTACAATAAACAAAGTATGCACAACGCAGTTAAAAGAGACCGTTTGAATTTTTCCATAAGTTTTCTGCAATTTAATGACTGATAATTCATCGAAATCGATTTGGCCAGCTTGATACAAGCATTAGTTCCACTGTATTTTTATGTTGCATGATAAACAGAACTATCGTCACTCACATGGACTGATGCATTTTGACCGTCTATGATCATGACCAGAGCCCGATGGAAATCTGATTGTTGATGATTGAATTACAATACATATATTAATTTAAAAAAAAATAAATATGCGTTTCTCGCTTGTAGTAGTTTTGCTTAAATTGAACTTCGCTTGAAATATCGGCTGCACAATTTCAGTGCAGTCACGAACATTAACTTCTTGCAGCTTTCGCTACATGGGGTAAGTTATACAATTATGCAATCATTGATTGCGCGGGTGATGATTAAAATTCTTTAAATCCAATTTAAGAGCTTGAATGAATGAACAGTGCCATTGTCTTTAACCAGTTGCATAACAAATCGAACCTACCGTAAGTTACATGTATATAATAATATTTTATGGAATCGTTTTTCGTTAGACAAAGATGCAATCATTGATTGTTTCGTTAAAGTTCCTATATGTGTGTGACGAAAACAGCAAAAAGTTAATATTCGTGACGACATAAAAATTGTGCAGCCGACATTTCCAGTCAAGAACAATGTATGTGAGATTACTAAAGGTGAGTACCGCTTATCTGATCCTCGCTAGTCATTTTGCCACCGTACTCTGATTATGGTCATGGTAGGTCGATACGCGTCAGTACGTGTAACTGGCGGTAGTTTTGCTAAATACCATGGGATTGGTGTTAACTCCAATCTCGCAAACTTTATTTAAAGATAAAACAATGGGATAATGTTCGTTTATACATATTTTATTAAAAGAAAGAAGGAAATGTACGTTATAAAACATGCAAAAACGCATAAGCATATACATCCACACACATTTAGCAGTTTATACACATATAATGTATGAGCTATCTTTGATTATTTAGCTGAGCATTAACTTATTTAGCATACATCAGTCTCCGATGTGTTCAATCATAATTCGTTACTTACTTTAAGGTATAGTTGAAAATCCGCTCTAATTTGGAGTTTGTTTTTTTTTAAAATTTTGTGCTCGACTATTGCGGAAACGTACTTGCCTATGCCAGTTTTGTATAGTTTAAAGTCTTATTAAACTCTGTTCATCAGCAATCGGCTGGTCTGGCTTACATAGCGAATTGCCCAGCTATGGCATTTATGTAAATATATCGAAGTATGTATAAGGTGTTGCGAACCTAGTAACAAATTTGTTCAGTTGTGACCAGAGGGATAAACCAAAGACAGCATGAACGGAAAGTATAATCTCATGCACATTCGTTTCGTGCTTACTGGCGACTCATCAGTAGGAGCCGGTATTACGTTCTTTAACCACTATATATTTAGATGAGGAATGTGGGATAATAGGACGGTACAATCTCCTAGACTAATGTGTACACTTGCAGCAGTGAAGGTAACATTATATAAAATCTCGACAATGCGACTTTAACGATACCTCACTCAATAATATATATATACTGAGTCTGTAAAGGATACTAACACTATGGCTATTGTGGTAGCAACCGATACAAATATTATTTTACAGAAAAGGTACATAGTACTAACACTATGGTTTCCGAGTCGGTACATGGTATCAACATGATGGATATCAATTTATGCTATTTGTGTAAATACACAATTTTGAACTGTTCTATTGCTAGAGAACTTATCTGTTTCATTTAAGTTTGGCTGGCGCGTTGTTGCATAACAACGTCACTATATTTTAAAAAGTTTGTGCAACTGTAACGGATGATGTGTCCTCGTTAAAAGGTATCCTGTAGGTTTTCACATTGAAATCTATCAGAGCATATTTCCTGTATTAAGCACGAAAAATTGTGTATCCAAATTCTCCTTTAGAAAATGGAGACAGCACAATACATATGGATGTACTGCTCCGTCGATATCTTCGTTTAATACAGCTTTGCTTTTTAAACTGCTTTGTTTTTTTCTCAATAGCAAAAATTAGAGTAAAGTCAGTGCGCTAAAATGGGGTATTTTGCCTTCGCAAGTAAAATTTTTGCGATGAATATGTTATTGCAATCTTCCAGCATTTCATTTGTTTCTACAGTTTCATTTGTGACTTTGAAGGTGTATTCAACTTACAAAAGACGCGTAGGACTGTAATTTTGAGCAAATGATTTCAGTTTTGATGTTTTAAGATAGTTAAGGTAGACATCAATTTGTAGACTAACGGCCTATATACATTTTGAATAGAGATACAACAACTCAATCTAGTAAAGTAGGATCAGCTAAATAGATTCAGAGAATTTTGGAACAAAAAATTATTTGAAACAAAATAAAACAAAAAATTAGTTGGAACTTTGGGTTCAAATGGATGCCATATGAGCTCCACCTAAAGGAAGAATAGACTAACCAAGTTACATGAGTTAGTATATAACTGAAAATTGTGTGCTTTATAGTGTGCCGCAGGATGGCTCAGTGGTTAGAGCACCAGATTTCGAAGCAGACGTGCCCAGGTTCGAGTCCTGTCCACGGCAAAATTCTGGCCAGTACATGATGAGTTCCCAATAAGGACGAAACCGGTCTACTGGATGAATTGCCTATTCTGCACTATACAATTCTTAGTTTATACTGACATATGCTTAAGTAATTAATGGGTCAGGTGTTTATATCAAGACCGCAATCTTGATTATAATAATTGTTATCACCAGCCGCGCAACTAATGTTCGTTTAAACATATGAAACTTGTCATGTTCAGCAATTTGTAAAATTTCTATTTTTACCCTCGAAAAATTTTAAATTGTCTAAAAGTATAACTAATAAAAAATCGAAACGAAACAAAATAAGTTTAACGTCTATGATTACACTTAAGCAATATTAGTTTTTGGATCCAAAACTCCAATACATAATAATAAACAAATTATTTACAACTTTAATATGTAGTCACGCACAATAAAATGCGACAAAATTATCAAAGAAATATGTCTAAGTGATTAACATTTTTCATGTATTCTAAAATTTTTTGAACGAAAAAATTAACTTTTTCAAATTAAACATTTTATGTTTTTATTATTTCTATTATAGGAAAGAAATGACATTTTTAATATTACTGTTACTAATATTAATAACAATAATAATAATTTTATTATTATTATTAGTTTTATGATAACCTTTAGTGATAATATGACAATAATATAATTATTACAAACAGTAGTATTAACAGTATTCGTCGTATAATTATTAATAACATTGGTAGCATAAATAGTATTTTTAGTAGTATGAGAAATAATATTGGTGTAGTGATTGTAGAAATAGTAAAAGCAGAAGTAGCAATAGTAGTTGTAGTATGAGTAGTGGTTGCAGTAAAAGTTAAAGTAGTGGCATAAGTAGTGATAGTAGTAGTGGTACTAGAATTAGTATTACTATTATTAGTAATAATAGTAGTAAATTAGCAGAAGTAATAGTAGTAAAATTTGTAATATTAGTAGTTTTCGTATTTGTATTAGTAGTCGTATTATCAGTTGGAGTACTAGTAGTATTAGTAATTGTAGTAAGTGTAGTGGTGGTCGTACTACTAGTTGTTGTAGTAATATTAGTAGTAGGCGTAGTAGTAAAGTTGTATTAGCAGTAGTAGTAGTTAATTTTATTAGTATTGGAATGAGAAGTACTAATAGTAGTAATAATAATATTTTAATTAAATTAATAGTAATATAATTATTTGTATGATCAATTTTAGTGAAATTATTCGTATCAGCAGTTTTAGAAGCAGTAGCTGTTTTAGTAGTACAAATTATATAATCTGTTTAAGTATTAGTACTAATAGTATTTTGTAATTCGTTATAGTAGGAGAAGGGATTGAAGAAGGAAGATGAATATTTGTAGTCAACATAATAGTTGTACAATATTTGGTTTTATTTGTATTTATAGTAACAAAACTATTAACAGATGTGTAATTAGTGTCATTCTTGTATTTTGACACTACCAGACCCATTAACAGTAAACAAATACGCACAATGAAGTTATCAAATCATCAATATTTAAATATTTGATTAAAGAAATTTTTGCAAACTCGCTGGCAAGCAACGTTACTCAAACCGGAAGTTGTCTTTTAACTTGATAAGTTTTAAAATTACATCTTATGACAATATAATAACAGGAAGATTATAGAGCACGAGGCATTATATTAAGAATATATTGTCGCCAAATAACGAATCCACATATTTAGCATTAAAATAATTATACAAATGGATTAACGGCAAAACTTAGAACATACAGTGTCGCAGAAATCATATTTAAAATCTCTCAAATTGCTTTTATTTAAAAATTTGCCCAATTTGCATTGCATAAAGTTACGCTGAATCAAATAATTGTACTACCACCCCCACAATGTAAAAATAGTTTCTGACAGATTTAGAAATACACAATAAAGTAAATCTCTTTCGAAAAGTTGTAATGCCACAAGTAGAAGTTGCTCCGATTTTTCTTAGAAAAAGAGTATTCGAAAATCTGTTAAGAGGAAACATATGATTTGAACAACAATAACAGAAAGGAATCCGTACTAAATCAAAAGGCAACATATATTCGTAAATCTTTTAA
Organism: Eudiplozoon nipponicum; assembly: GCA_029291075.1. Classification (NCBI taxonomy): domain Eukaryota; kingdom Metazoa; phylum Platyhelminthes; class Monogenea; order Mazocraeidea; family Diplozoidae; genus Eudiplozoon; species Eudiplozoon nipponicum. The sequence continues at coordinate 29,170 of JAQBSW010002907.1, forward strand.
ATGAAGCGCACTCTCCTAAAGGTTTGAACGGAAAATGAAAACAGTTTTGATTTTTCAATTGCCTATTATGCTATTGAATTAGGCTTATACAACTAGGTGTTTTTTGAAATTTCCATCTAGGTAACTTGCTGCGCCATATTTGAACTAATTTGTTACTAGGTGCTCAACACCTCGTACGCCATTGTATGTATTAGGGTTCCCGGCTATAAATAAAATACAGCATTTGACATTCAAGTTTTTCTTATCAGTTTTGACTTTTTAACTTTGATTGCCGTGACATAGTAACAGTACAGTTATAACAAAAGGGCTCGATACTATCCATCTCTACTACAACATACTCCACATGAGACAAGATTATGCATACGGGGAATTTGAGGTAGCTGAAATTATACTGAGGTACGGATTGGTCTGCTATTTGCAAACAGTTGTGGATATATATATATATATATATATATATATATATATATATATATATGTAGATTTAGTTGTTGGGTGAGTGCATTCATGAGCGCTAGACATATGCATATATTGAGTTTATTTACTGAGACAAATTCTATGTTTAAAACCAATTAGAGACAATAAAATGAAATAAATAGAATGGTTTTGGAACGAGGTTATCACATTTGTAAATCTGCTATTGTGAGTATTTTACTGTGTATAGTTGCCTGAAGATTGTGCTGAAAAAGAAGCACCGAAACGTAGCCAGTAAACAAAGATGTGATAGAACCGCATTTCCATTGGAACGAATAAAAGATAAATCCAATCGAAGATAAAAACGAAATGGAAATTGTGATCAATCAGATATTTGTGAAACTGTTGGTGCAAAGCTACAACCCGCGTATGCAAAACGCGGCATTGGAAAATAAGCAACGAAATGTCTACTAAAAATAAATGCAATGAATAAGGACCGCGAAATCAAACGGTCTAATAGACGAGGCCATTTCAGAGAAGCTCAAGCCATTTGATCATCTACACCAACAAGGTAGGTATTATCAAAAATACACAAAAAGGTGGTCCAATGAGTCCGACGCTGTCAATCGCATTATTTGTACGTAATAGATGAGTGCGCTGCGAGGACCAAACCAGTCAGCTTCATAAATTGCATTTGCAAAATTTTTCAACGATAATTTTATATTGACTATATATATATATAAAGTAAAAGCTTTTTGAAGAAGATTTGGCTCATTCAAAAACATCGAATTGTTTACATGTTTGTACGGTAAACCTTTATCAGAATTCCAAAATTGTTTATTTTACAGATGGAAGACAGTCAATTTTTATATAACATTAAAAACTTATTAAGTTGATGAATATATTTTGCGCAGATTTTAAATACGATTTTTTTTAAAAACATATTATATGAATCAGCCAAATATGAATTTGTGCAAGATATTGCCTCAAAATATCGTTTTTTCAAAATTTTAGCAACAAATACATAACATTTCATTTTCATTTGCTAAATGAATACAGCCTTATTTATTTCTAAATAACTAGACAACTTTCAATTAAGACCGCACATAAAATTAATGATATCAGCTAAAATTTTCCGGAATTTGTCGGGACACGTCCTGAAATAACGCTATTGTCTAGATTAACCGTTTCATCGCTGTTGATTTATATAAGTGGTGACCTTTTTTCATTTAATGAGCCTATTCAGGAACACTTCTAATTTTAACACTCAAGTTGAATTTCATTCAAAACAGAAATCGGTTAAAAATATCTTACGTTATTTTTTAATTATTTGTTAGTAAAATTAATTTGTGGTTTTTAATAATTACTTTTATTTTTTCTAAAAAAAGTTTAGTTAAATTAGTTTTAACTTTTAAATTTGTGCTCAGGTAAGCTTTTGCGGTTATCAAATAAGTGATGTAAGATTATATCCTTTTAAGTATTACTTACGATTTAAAAATACTATTCAATAATAAGAAATAACTCAATAATGATTCTTCAATCCACACAATCGGTAATAATAATAACGATTTTACCTCACGACTGTTACTAGACTGATATATGATTTATTTATCTATAAGGAATGATTTTTATACACAATTAAAAACGTGGCTCTAGTAAAATAAAGTCTTTCATTTTTAATCTTATCTAACCCAATGATTAGAAGTGCTTCCGTCTCGTGATTTTCTGCCCATCGTTACTAATTTTTTACCTATTCAGACTTTGTAGGCAGAAGATACAAAACAACGAAGAGTTGAAAGCCAATTAAGGCTAGATATATCAGATCTAATAAAAGGTAAAGTTCACCTAAAAATGCCTATGAGCGAGCCGCTTAAGATAATGTGTATATTCGCAGTAATAATGAGAAAAGAATCAATAAATATTTGAAGCCGTGCCCGGTTAGCTAACATTCACAGATTTTTAATTTGGAAAAGATTTAAGATATATCAGGATTTTTGAGAAATGAAATGCGAATTTTTTTATTCAAATTCAAAATTTTTTGAAGTCTCAGCGCCAAGTTTGGGATTAAAATAACTTTATCTGTCAAAACTAATTCGTTTGACTGCTATCACGCGTTATTGTGAGCAATTATAATTTTTCTCATGCAAATAAAAAGATCAAGTTGGTCAGAAAAATTCTCTGCAACATATGCCAAAAATTAAGGCTAATATTAGATCATCAAGCATTAAAAATGTAGTTGTAAAATTAAATACGAACTAAAAAATTACTTTCTCAAAAGTGTACGTACAGAATTTTGGCCGACTTTCATTACAGATTCGTCAAAATTCCAAGTTCTATTCAATTTTTACATATATTCTCGCACACACAAACATATATATATATATATATATATATATGTTACGTTGGTTTATTACACACTAATATTCTATTTTTTATTTCTTTTGGAAATGCAAGAAAACTTGTAAATTCATTATCACCTTCCTGTGTACAAAAACAAAAAAATTTTTATCAGATATAAAAATATTTCTTTCAGCTTTGTCTTCTCAAATATCTACTATTGAACATATATTTTGTATAAATTGGAAAACAAAAACAATGTAGAAATATGTAGACATGATTAGCGAAAAGCTTAGAATAGCAATCAAATTGCGTGCGTCACATCCAGTTCAAACTCGAAAGTACTTGTACGTTACTTTTCTACTTACATAAATCCGGCTGCAATTTGTTTATCCATAAGGCTTCGTATGTAGCTAGCTCCCTTTTGTTTTTGCATTTAGTAATTACTTTGAATGCTACGTCTGGAGAACATACGTGCGATGTTTCGATGATGAGTTGCGCAATAGCAGACGTATATTCACCATTTGATTTAAAACAGGCGTTTAAATTGCAATGTTCTCTCATTCGAGTAATTAACAGAAGCTCAAGCGAGTTGGATCATCTACACCAATAATGTACGGATTACCAAAAACACACTAAAAAGTTTGTCCTATGAGGCCAATTTTATCAATGGTAAATTCTCCGTTTCATGCACTGGCTAAATGACTATTTCGTTTACTTGAACCATTACGTAAACTACTAGGTAATTATTCGGTTGCCGATTCGTTTGAGTTTGTATACAAAATTCAAGATATAAATGTTAAAAACAAGACTATGGTATCTTTTGATGTTACGTCTTTGTTTAAAAATGTACCAATTGATGAAACCAATGACATTATAGTGAAAGCGGTAGAACACGCATATTACCATCGCCGGTGCCAGTTCACACTCTACGCAAGCTTATTTTATTATGCACAAAAGACATACGGTTTCGTTTTAATGGAAGCATCTACAAACAGACTGATGGTGTGGCAATGGGAAGCCCCTTATCTCCAGGGTTGGCTGAGATTTTTTTCGGGTACCAAGAACATACATCATTAAAGAGTGACATTAGTAAATGTGCTCAATATATACATATATATATATATAAATTTATGCTGGAAGTTCACCCAAAATGAGAATTACAACAATTTCCGAACACCTGTTACTCCAGTTAAACCATACACTCTGGCCTTCATCGATATCAGTTATCACATTTCGCGTTAAGCATGACATCATTCAATTCAATATATTACAGTTAAATACTGTTTGTTGCGAAGAGCTAATATATATGCAAGTATGTATTAGGTTTTGCGAACCTAGTAACAAATTAGTTCAGTTGTGACCAGAAGGATAAACCAAAGGCAGCATGAACGGAAAGTATAATCTCATGCACATTCGTTTCGTGCTTACCGCGAAATGTGATAACTGATATCGATGAAGGCCAGAGTGTATGGTTTAACTGGAGTAACAGGTGTTCGGAAATTGTTGTAATTCTCATTTTGGGTGAACTTTAGCATAAATTTATATCCATCAGGTTGGTATCATGTACCGACTCGGAAACCATATTGTTAGTATCCGGTACTCATCGATTTCAAAAAAGGTATCAGTTACTAATACAATGGCCATAGTGTTAGTATCCTTTACAGACTCCGTATATATATTATATAGTGTGAGTTAGCATTGAAGTCGTATTGTCGTTGACTTCAGATTATGTTAGCTTCACTATTACAGGTTTACATTCGTCATATAGTGTGAGTTAGCATTGAAGTCGTATTGTCGTTGACTTCAGATTATGTTAGCTTCACTATTACAGGTTTATACATTCGTCTAGGAGATTGTACCGTCCTATTATTCCACATTCTTCTACCAAATATATAGTGGTTATAGGGCGTAATACCGGCTCCTACTGATCAGTCGCCAGTAAGCACGAAACGAATGTGCATGAGATTATACTTTCCGTTCATGCTGCCTTTGGTTTATCCTTCTGGTCACAACTGAACTAATTTGTTACTAGGTTCGCAAAACCTAATACATACTTGCATATATATTAGTTCTTCGCAACAAACAGTATTTAAATATATGTGGAGATCAGTATGAAATCGACTGAAGCATGATATCCTGGTGCATATATGGATGCCGGTTGTTTCTACTGCATTTTCAGACCACCTATGTAAGCAGCAACCGCGCAGTCGTAAAGTAAAGAATATCAAAGCGAGCAATACGGCAAACGGCTAGATAATCAGTATCTTCATTCATACGAAGATCCGTGGCGGAAGCCTTATTATAATGAAGACCCCTTAGTATGAGATTTAGGGCATTTTCTGGTGTAACGTATACTTTGGAATCACAATAATTAAGCATTTAGCTTCTCCAAAAGCACATTTGGTGAACGGATATATTTAATTGAATTGCGTGGTATAAATAAACAAGTTAGGCTTCAGTTCGGTATATTGTTATACATATTTATTAAATATGCGCAAGCTACTCACAATCTCAAATGCATAGTAAGATAGGCCTTTTGCCTCCGCAGGTAATAATATGAAGATATTTGTGATCTTAAATAATGGTAGAATTTATTATACATTTAGTGGGTTTGGTCTGATAAAATTGCGGAATTAGAGGTGCGCATGGCGTATGAGTGACGAGGATGAGAGAAATTGTTCAACGGAAGTGAAGTAGTGATATTTTCTACGAAGAGGATCACCTTTATTTTTCAACAGCTCCAGAAATGTTGCAGATTGGCAAAACGGCGATTTTATCGAGAGGCCTAAACTTTGAATAAAATATCTTAATGCCCCCACGATTCCAGTTCACGGGTTGCCACTTTGCACTATCAGATAAACAAAGACCAACTGATCCCCACTTCTAAGGGCGCATCGCGTTCGTCCTCTTGAAGGCTGGGTGCGGATTCGTCCCTTTCTTTCAACTGCTTCAACATTGTTCATACTATCCACTGGAAAGGAAGTACGGTATAATCTTCGTTGACTGGCGACGTTTCGATTCCTAATTTCCAGAATCATCATCGGGCTTCTAATTACACATACACAGTACAGTGTTCACAATTGCTTAAATACCAGGTGGCCGGCAGATTACATAGGCAGATTAACTTTGGTCCAACTAATTAGTGTCACGAATCGTTTTAGAGGGTCAGCCATTTGGGATCGAGGGACGACCGAGCACGTGCTGTTCGCCCGCCCTATGACTATTAAGTTTATTGCCTCTAAAATTTAATGTTTCTAATGTGGAATAGATCATCACTGTGAATCTTTGGAGACATTCAGTTTTCTTCTACCGTTCACGCAGAATTTTGTTCATCATTCTGGTGCAATTTAAAATAATTTTCTGTCAGGTGCGCAACTCCTAATACACAACTGCATTTCTAGCTTATTTGCCGAAAGAAATTCCCTTATTAGATAGTTTTTTTAATGAGAGACTGGAAGTTATTAAGAATCTTTGAGTACTTTTGTGCGAGTTTATCAGATGTCGGAGTTTATACGAGCGGAGTTATTAAAAATTTTCCCGAGGCCGAAGTGTAGTTCAACGATAATGGTTGCTTTCTTTTTTATGAGGAGACGATGCTCGTCATACATCAGATTTATGATGATCCAACTACAATATTTACTTTACACCCAATCATAGCAAGCTGGAAATCACACATGCTAAATAAATATTCTATTCCACGATTTATTTTCGACATATACCTTTTAGCCACTTAAACTGCTTTTTATGAGTCAAAGGACGATTGACAGTGAAGTGAAGTGTGCGTACCTCGAGAATAATAGTCCAGACACTTGATAACGTTAATTTGTTTCATTTCGGACAAAAAAGGCAACCGGTCAATTGTCGCAATTTTCTTTCTTTGTTTGCATCAGGCTAGTGTTCATTACTAAGCACATGAAACCCATCCATTAGACACGTAAAGCTGTATTTGTTGCATGCGTTGGCTTTAGCTTTTAAGGCCTTTTTTTCCTCCATACTTCATTTGTCCCAAATTGTTTGTCAGCATTTAAAATTTTGCATTACCAACCAAAGTTTTAAAGTGTCGTATCTTATCATTTGTTTGGCCTTATAAATTCATATTTATAAATCAAAAATAATATTGATATTGCAAATGTAAATAACACTTTTATGGCATCCATTTTATCCTTCATGTATTAACTGCATCTGATATTGTGAAGAAACAGTGCTTAACCAGTTCTCTATTTCAAAACGAATATATATTGACGACAGATAAAAGTGGTAAATATTACAATATATTTGATAATTACTTAGGATTTGTAAGTGTATATGCACTCATGTCTGTGAGCGTCTGTTTTCTGTAATGGTTTTTCGCGCTGTATTGCAGTGATGTCTGAGATCTGGTCACTCCTCTATTGATGGATTGAGAGTTAGTCAACTTTTCGTATTGTTGGTTGTAGCTTGTACGAATATTATTTTCCCCAGTGTTGTCTTTCTTTTCGCCTTATTCCACAATTTCGTTCTGTTCTTTTGGTAACAGCGCAATGTGTGCGGATTACAGTGTTGAATGCTCATATATTTTGAAATTTCTGTCACCATATATGCAATTGCTTTTTTCTTCATTTTGTTGCCAATCTGATCGAATGTTTGCTGGGTCTGGTAGAAGGTGTGTTTTGCCTTGCCTGGATGCTAGTAAATTGATGAGCAATAATTGATTGTGCAGGTGGTGGTAACTATTTTCTTAATCAAGTTTGTAAGCTTGAAGTAAACACCAATTTCTGTGTATTTTACCAGTTTTCGAACAACATAGAAAAACTACCGCTGGACGCATGCACTGCCGCGTTTCGACCTTCCATGATCATCATCAAAGTACGAAATCAAACTGACTAGCGAGGATATATATGCAATGCGGTTTTGATCCTCGTTGGTCAATTTGCCGTCGTACTCTGATGATGATCATGGATTTTCGAAACACGTAAGTGCGTGCGACTGGCGGTAGTTTTGCTATGTTTCTTGACGACTGGTTAGTAAATTGTTGTTTGGTTTTGTGATTCATAGCGAGTTGAATAGAATATCACGCAGAAAAAGCGTTTGAATGTTTAGGCTATGTGCTTGTTGTTTTATATACTTACTTAGGAATTCCAACATTTCTTATGCTAAGATATTGGAGCACGAAAAACCAGGTAAGTTCTTCATTAGTAAACACGATTTCTTTCAGAATTTCATATGCTTAATTTATAGAAGAAAATGAACACATGATATTTGTCTAGAACATCCGTTCGATGTTTTAAAAATCAAATAAATTGTTTATCGTCTATCAGTTTATAATAGGTTAGCATGTAGTAATTTTCGATATTTATAGTCAGATATTTATCTTTAAAAATATTTTTTAGATGGTAGATGAGGAAACGAATGTCGTGACAAACAATCCGAGCCAAAATGTGGTACAGCGACTTCTAAAGAGACATACGCATTTTAAGAAGCCACGGATGCCTCAAAACAAAGCAAGTGAAACGTACAACTATTTTGTAGTACTAATGTTTAAACCTGATTTTATATATTTTTCAGAAATGTATTTGTGCTATGTCTTTCAACCCCAGGGTTAAAACTTAGCCAAAATTAGTGGCAACAGGGTGTTAATAAATTATCTGTTAAGTCAGATTAAATCCTATGGTCAAATAAAAAAATTATATGAGTTTGATGCTATTTGTGGCAGAGAACTAATACCTATGCAATGGTGTATTAGATGTTGAGCAACTAGTAACAAATTAGTTCAAATAGGGCCAGAAGAATAAACCAAAGACAGAGTGAACGGAACATATAATCTCGTGCATCTACAGATTCATACATTTGGACAAATTATTCATTATTGGGAGCTATTCATGTTCCGTTCAGAATTTGACGCGGACAGGATACGAACCTGGGCACCTTCACTTCAGAGTTTGTCACTCTTTACACTGTAGCAGATGTGCTGTTATACGTTCTATTCAAGGTATCTTTGGTTTATACTTCAGGTAATTTCTGAACTAATTTTTTTCTAGGTGCGCAACACCTAATACACAATTATATACTATATCAGATTGTTTATATTTTTGAAAATCTATTTTGGTTAGTATAGGTCTGCTTAATTTTGGAAATCCAAGTTAAAAATTTTATTATTAATTAAAAGAAACAAAGAAAACTTATTAGAAATTTTCAAATTTTAATTACCATTAAATTGATATGAATTCTCACATTCGCTGTAATAAAATTACGCAATGTTAATTTATGTCAAAATTTCAATGTTCCCTTTGGAATAGGATACAATGTACAAATTGGTTAGTCATAAAATCTCCTTTAAGATTTTAATATTATTGATATACTTATGTAATAGTAGGTAGGGAACAAATGCTTAATATTTTCACAACGATTTCACATCTAACTTTATTAATTAGGGTTCAGCGAATTTGTTTCATTAACAATGTTGGAATGATGCTCAAACAATGAAGGTGTTTCCAAATAATTTTAAATTTACAACCAAAGTAAATCGCATTTGCATTATGTTCAAAACAGCTTGCGCTTGTACTATGCAGCAATTACAATAAAAATGCTATATATGTGACATAAATACTTGTTTGTATTTTAACCCATACGTTATCGTTTTTAATGTATTATACGTCGAAATAATTTTGACATAAAAATAATACATAAGACTGCAGTGCAGATACATTTGTTCGAACAACTCTTATTTTTGAATTAAATAAAATAGGGCAACGCATTTTCGAATATTTCAGTTAATTTCCCACGAAGTCTGCATAACTAGCATTTTGCTCACACTGCCCTAAAGATAACCAACCACAGATTTTTACAGTTAAATAATTTTTTTATAATGATCGAAGATAAATAATTAATAAGAATGTTCTTTTGAAATGCGATCTTTAATAAAATTCATTGTGCCCTTACTATATGAAAAACAAAAAGAAATTTTATCAGATACAAGAAACGCTTCTTTCTCATTATCTCTTCCAGTATCTACTAATGGACATATATTTATATATAAATTGGAAGGCAAAACAAGATAGAAATATGTAAACATAGAGAGAGTGTGAAAAAACGGAAACCAATCGATTACGTGCGTCGCATCCAGTTTCAGCTCAATGCCTGAACATGATTTTTCTGCTTGCACAACAGGCTGCAATTTTTTATACATAATGCTTCGTATGTGGCTAGCTCCTTCTGTTATTCTTTTTAGTAATTATTTTGAATGCTTCTTCTGGAGAACATACGTGTGATGTTTCAAAGATGAGTTGCGCAATTGCAGACATATATTTACCATTTGATTTAAAACAGGTGTTTAAGTTACAATGTTCTCTCATTCAAGTAATTAACCTCTGGTCGAATGGCCTACGTAAGCTGATCGCCAACTTGCGCCTTTATATTGGTAAATAATATTTGATGTTGACATTAACGACTGTTTGTCTTTGATTGCTCGTAAAAAAAAGTTTGTCAGCCTAAATAAGACTCGTAGTTCAGCTGCATTAAATGTGCGTGTTAATGCCGCTTCAACCTTCTTTTGTGCCATTCAGGAAACTACATCCCCTTTAAAGTGGGTATTCAGGTAGACTCTTTTATTTTCTGGCCTATAATTCGAATGTTGCTGTTACCAGATATGCACTAAGTTTAAGAATTTGCGCATATTTTACTTTTCCACAACAATTGCAATACAGTGATCACATATCTAATTCTGTGATATCATGAGTACCAAGGAATGTGATAAATCATTTCAATCGAGGCCACAGTGTGCTGGTTTGCTGCGGAAACATGTCTTCACAATTTTGGTTCAATGTAGCCTGTTTTGAAGTTCATTGTTGTTGTACCCATCACAGTTTCCTTGTATATCATAGTTAGTGAGTTGGCTTTCATGTTGTATTGTTGATGACTTTATATAAAATTAACATCATTAATGTTTGAAGGCACATTCGTTTATGGGTTTGTAGCGTCCAATTGTCTCTTATTTCTTAAACAATTTTATAGTGATAATAAGGCCTAGCACAGGACTTTACCTTTGAGATGCCAATGACCACAAATCGCATTTTTATAATATATTATATAAAAATATTATATAGCATTTTATATATTTAGTTCATGCCGACACACACACACATTTGTTTCCTTTATAATAATCAATTTAGAGCCAAACATATATATATATATATATATATATATATATATATATATATATATATATATATATATATATATATGTTTTGCGCAACAAAGAACATATTGCTTTGTATTTGGCTCATTTCTAACAGCGTCATATTTTGTTTAATACAAACTGTTACGATTGTGTATTTATACACTTAATTTTACATTCATTTTGATTTTTTTGCCGCATTCGCGTTGAAGTTGGAAAATGATTTTGACAATTTTCATATACACAATTAATATTGCAGAACATAAATATTCCAGATATTGGTCTCACATATTAATTAGTAACCTAAAAGCAGGAAATTTTCCCCGGCATTTTCACTTGCATTTGAAATTAATTCAATTTCAATTAAATAAATGATCAAGGTAAGCACATGCAGAAAATTTGATAGGACAATTAAATTGATGCAAACAAACAAAGGGATATCAACTCCCGAGCACAAGTGAGAAACACCTTGACTTGTTTAGATAAAGAAATTTGGGATATTGATGCACGAGCAATGGTTTACCAAATATAATTAAAGGTAAACATTATAAAATCACATAATAATAATATTAACAATTATAAGATGATTATTTTGCATACCAAACTAGAAAACTCAAATTAGGGCAGGCTGATTTGTCATTAATCATATATAAAATCTGAAAGAACTTTAATTTTCAAAAATAATATTTCTCCACGCTCCAGCTTTTTTGGGAACTGCGTAAATTTGTAAATCAAGCATTTACTAAATGGCGCTGGAAGCAGGCTATTCTTCGTAGATTGCAATTCACTAGTAAGTGAAGAACATCTGAGAAACAAATTGGATTATAAAATATAATAAAACCGTTCATTGCAAAGGTGTTATTTTTCACAAAATGCATTGACAATCCAATCTGATTCATATGCCTATTTGGACATTGCTTTCTCCTACTTCGTTCTATAACATTGGCAATTTTATAATATTTTTTCGCTTAGAAATTACTTAATGAAATATATATAGTTTTATTAACTGAGTATTTCATTAAATAAAGTTTGGGAGTTTGAAATCAGCGCCAATCCTTTTTCATTTAACCAGTCATACAGCATATTAATACTAGCAACTGGATAGCTATATTGGGATTAGTTTATATTTCGAGCTCGCAAACTTGATTTTTAAAATTCTTATCGCCACGCCCGCGCAAACGCTGATTATTTAATTGAGCCATTGCCTGTAAAAACTTTTATGTCAGTCTTCATTTAAATTAAGAATACGCCATACTTTTAATGTTTCTTGTCAGAGCGCGTGCAAATATTACTGGTTATTCTTATAAAGACTCAGATATATCATTTCCTTACTTTGGTTATATACCTTCAATTATACAATTCAACACTGATAAGCAGCCTTGTTTTATTTAATTGCATCCATCTATTTAATTGTTCTATTTATTTAGTTACTTTGCGATTTGACAGAGGTATTTTTTGTTTTTTTTCCACTGAACCGTAATTATTTATGGTGATATCGCTAGAATGCGACGAAAGTCGTTTGTTTAGAAATGTTCTATATATCAGTCTATTTATTTCGTTTAAAATAACTTAATAAATTAATGTTGTAGAATGTCTTATAAAGTTTGTCTTTCGAACATTATTAAAGAACTGTTTTATTTAGAGAGACCGATAATGTTTAAACAAATGACAACAAATACTTAATAGATAGAATTGCTAATAGTTTGTTAATAGTGACAAAATATTCACTATAAGGTCAACTTTCATTTCAACATCTTTCTAGACTTTACTGTCTGAAGATGCGCATTTGGCATAAAATTCTGTAATAATATCAATTAAAATTTTTGTGAAATAATAAATTAAACATAATTATCTTTAATACTAAATCGTGTCAATTAAGGCATGAACACAATTTGTGAAAGTCATTTTGACGTTGAAGCCAATTTTGTATCTCGAATATGATGGCACAAATGTCAAGCGACAAAGAATACGCATAAAATTTAAAAATCGCTTTTATCTATCTCAAGTGATGTGTGTTTCCACGAAATAAATCACTCTCAACGTAAGTATAATAGACGTTAGGTTCACGATTTGACGTGTCTCCACCTAACTTAGCAGTCATCAGATCTTGACTGAAACTACAAATGAAGATGGAAGTTGTAATATTAATGTGTAAAAATTCGAAATAACTAAACCAGAAGTTATTGTCATAAATCTATTTTCTATTTGACCAGACATGGAATAAATTCTGCTTATGAAAGTAAATTTTTCGCCATATTGGAAGTTTCTTTTCCACAGGCCAAACGTGTCGGAGGTGTTAAAATTTCATGCCAGACTCCATTACAACAGTCTTTAGTAAATCATGCCTCATTGCCATGTAACCACGAGTTAAATAAGGACTAAAAAGGAGCGAATATAATATTAATAATTTAAATCGAGTACCAATAATGGAAAAATATTTCTATATATATATATATATATATATATATATATATATATATATATTTAAACAAAAAATGAAAAGAGAACGACCTATTTATGATCCGATGCAGCAAATATGGACAACATAGATCTCTAAAAATCACCATTATTGCTAAATTGGCTTTGAAGAAAATTTAAATTTGCAATAAAACTTGATTCTGCTTTCATGATTTTGCTTCATAATCATGACTTAACCTCGCAATCAACTCTGCACAACGTATCAAACAAAGTTAACAGGAAGAGGAATCTAATTGAGATGGACAACATGACGGCCATTGCGCTGGAATTGATGTCATATCACGTAAATGTTTATAATCAGGAACACAGTGACACACGTGGAGCCCAATCTCGTTGATGAACGGGACCAATACTACTAAATTTGAATTTAATTAACTTTGGTTGTTTCGTCATGTTAAAATTTGTTTACTTGTTTATTAAACCAATCAGGTACTGGCTAAGGCGATAATACCCTACTGGGTATCCAAATTAATGGTACGCGTAATGCCCATTCGAGATATCGTAGTTCATGCGCCATTATTTTCTTGTCTAACGACGAATACTTATACATACGCTTTCATGATTTGTACGCATCTTAATTACGTCCAGATACGCGTATTGCAAGTTGAGTTGAGTGATAAATGATCCTTTAGATGTATCCTACAATTAGAGGATGCGAGTTTCAGATTAAAATATGGAAGGATGATTGCTAATTCATTTTTGTTGGCCTGGACAGAAATTCTGCTATCCAATATAATTATAATACTGCCTGGTCCTTAAGCATGATCAACAAATCTGCCAACGGGGGCAACTTAGATGCCGGAATCCATATCGTATAGAAAGGAATATTTAACAGTCGCATCTATTATAAAATTTAAAATAAATTAGGAATGCTGAAAATAAGGTCGAACAGCACCGCTTTATTTCGTGTGTTAGGTGTTGCGCACCTAGTAACGAATTAATTCAAATAGGACGAGAAGAATAAACAAAAGTGAACATGAACAAAAATTCTAATTTAATACAACCACGCGTTTTGTGTATGCTGTAGTAATAATGTGCGATGATTCATTATAGCCCACAGCACATATATGCGTGTTTTTGTAGAGGGCATGCATAACATTCTCAAATGGACTGGACATAGTACTTTTCGACGAATTATTGAATAGGATATTGTTTTCCACACATCCAAATTCAGTCGTGAAGCCTAGGAAAATGGCAATTTCGAGACGTCGTTGTACATGTAGCAGTTCATGTATAGGGGAAATTCGGCGCCTTTTACATTTTCAAGCTACGTAATACTGCCAGCTTTAAAAAAAATAAATCTAAACATTTTGTTCTACTCATTTGTGCTAATTTTTCCGATGCAGAGTCAACGTTAATTAATGTTTCTCGCAAATAACTAAGCCGACGACCTTAAGCGTGCCACATAAAGTCTACGTTTTGTATGGATCCAGTTAATTTAGCAAACTTCGACTCGAAAGCTATGGATAATATTGATTTTCAATTTTTGCGGTTACAGAAAATTCCGTGTTTCCAAATATTCGAAGCTAAGAATGCGTAGTCAATGATGATGCCCCCTAAACTATAATAATCGTGGGGTTATTGTAATGGCTAACGCCACCTGAACCACCATAAGTTTGTTTATATTATTACATTAGACGCCTCTGCATGGTCTCACGTCTGTAGAACACGCGCTTTGGCTTCTATCAATCGTAAATTTTACCCGATACGGCTAGAATAACAGCTCGCAATTCCTGTGAAGACGTTAAGATTAACAGGTACTGGCTTTAAAAATAGGATTTTTAAACGAAATCGATTACAAAATGTCGTCTTATTTAACCAAATAATGTAATTCGTTAGAGGAAGTATCAAAATAAACCCGGTAAGCACAAAGTTGTATTTTTGTATGCAAGCCAAAATTTTAATAAACGAAACATAAAAAATAGTCCACACGCCAACAAATTTACGATATTCTGGCTATCTGGGAGAACTAATAGTTAAGGAATTGATAAATAATTGAACTAATTTAAATTAATTAAATAATTAATTAAATCATTAAATAGAAGTACGCACGATGTACATATATATATATATATATATATATATATATATATATATATATATATATATATATATATAGATATATATATATATATAATGTCCAAATTTAAATTTTGAAAACATAATTTTACAGTTTACACCTCTTATAGCGTGGACAATTTAAAAGAGAGAACAGAATTAAGCATTGGCTCAATAGTTTAAGAAAAGATACAATTAAATTGTTTCTAACGTCTATGACAACATTGGTTATTTAAAATCAATAAACATAAAAGCACATAAAAACGGTTGCTTATAGCCCAAATTCAAAATATATGAACTTAAATAGTAGAATGACCATGATGATAACCAGACAGTCACCCGGCTTTGTGTCTGCACTACTATGGCCTGATTTAGCCAGTCAGTAAGCTCTGACTGACTGCCCAACTAGAATTCTGAATTCTAGCTTCGGGTACGCTGCATAAATCCATTTTAATTTAACCAACGTGCGTACCACAGCTTGTTGTAACGCCAAATTGTTCCAATGTTTGCATATTAAATGTGATGAAAAGTCAAATAATCGGTAAATGAGAATCTTTTTCGTTATATGAAAATGCGACGTTGAGTGCACTGGTTTGATTAACATTTGCAGTACTCCTAGCATCCAAACATTTTTGAAAGTTCGATTGAGAATAAGAGGGAAATAAAGGAAACGATTCGTAAATGGAAACTATATCGTTTATCAGTGCTGCACAATTGAGCAGATAAAGCGAAAAATTCCTTGCCGCGCGACGGCTGATGCCGTATGAATTCATTAGCTTTCGTATTTTACATTGTTGTGTGTGGGCTATAAAAGAACACTACATGGTCCATTCCTAATGGAGCTGGGCATTTATTCGATTTCCTTCTCTAGTATAGTCTACCAATCTAGGCTGACGAGCAATTCCCAACCCGGACGCCAGTGACAAAAGTTTCCTTCAAGAGTCAGAAGTTGGCCTCTACGTCTGACACCAAAGTTCACAATCAGTCACTACCGATTTAACACCTAAGTTTTAATGCGTGATTAAATCAAATTCCACACTTCCCATTAAACGTAATAAATGGTGCATTCAATAAGACAGGGCAATGTCGATGCTACATGTATCAGATTTTTGTTAAATGTATATATGGCAAATATTAAATTTCACTTAATGCTGAAATTTTCAAAATAAAACTGTAGTTCAACTAAATTTTCATATATTTTTGGCGAAGATTAGTTGCATTAATAGGCTTATTATAAATGAAAGTAACTTAATCAATGTCAGTATAAATATAAAAAAGCAAAAAATTATTTTGCTACAATTAAAAAACCCATTCAAATTT
Organism: Eudiplozoon nipponicum; assembly: GCA_029291075.1. NCBI lineage: Eukaryota > Metazoa > Platyhelminthes > Monogenea > Mazocraeidea > Diplozoidae > Eudiplozoon > Eudiplozoon nipponicum. Next base: position 45,929 of record JAQBSW010002907.1, read on the forward strand.
TAAAATAGAAGAAAATACTGATAATTTTTTTTAAATATTCAAATAATGTTAAACTTGATTGACATTATAAGCAAATGAGATATTATGACTTATTTCCAAAGTTACAAGAGTATACATATCGTGACACAATTCAACAAATTTGCTAAAACGTTTCAGATGCTAAATAAGCCAGGTGAGAAAAAAACTAAAATAATAGGTTAAAATAAAGTCAAGCAGATTCATAGAATAATTTATATTATTGCTATTTTTATATTTCAATTATTGGTAAGTACATTTATTGTGGTATTTGATTAAATGAATTTTTATGGGAAATTTTATTCCGAACAACAAAAATTTATTTTTGAAGTGTTTTCTTTTCCTTACAAAACACAAATTGTCTTCAACTGTAAGCAGCAATGAATCATCAACCAATAACATAAACGATACGTCACGTTGTAATGTCTCGACTAAAATAATTACAACAAATAACTGAAAGAATTTGAATTCAATTGCTGTTGTTATTATTTGAAGCCTTATTTGTTTGTTATTCCATGAATAGAATTATAAATAGAAAATCTGTTTTCATTAATAAATAAGCAATTTTGTCTTAAAAAAACATGATTTATAAGGTTTACATAAAGGTGAAGTTTAAAGTTAACTTTCGTTGTTATAAAACATTGCCTTTGGAAAATTAATAATAATGGGTGCACGTTTTAAAAATCATAATCACAGCAAGCGAAGGACATAATTGTAAACATATAAATAAACAATCCTTTGCTACTCAGTCACACACCAAAAATGCACATTAATGATGAAACGAATGATCACTGTTTTTTACATTCTCTGATAATGTGCAAAGTTTTATTTTCATAAGAGGACTTTCATTATAAAATTAACTAGAAATACGGACTCATTTTCATGTTTTAGTAGCACTTTCAAGGTTGTCTATTGTCAACAAAATGATCTGGTAATGGAGCAATCACAGTTCGCGCACAAAATTCATTTCCGGTATTATTTATAAATAAATTTTAATTATTATGGTGACATTTAATTCGATTGAATTGTGTTATTTGAGTAGATTTAGAATATCGAATGCAATGCCCGTAAAACGTACTGACGCGATTTGAATTTCCCATGTCATCATCAATGCAATTCGGTAAAAAGAATAACGCGAATTGAACCGAAATACAGGCATAAGAAATGCAAAGCCAGATGTGCGGCACGCTAACAACGTAGTGGCATATTTGGACTCGGATTCTATGAACCTGGCGGCTGCAACATGTTTACATATGCCGTTCTACTTATAACATTTTTGGTACTTTCGATAAACTTCAAAAAGTAATACAGTTAAAAATTATTGATTCCACGGCTAGCGATAACTATTCATTAAGTTAAGTTTTTAAGCTTAACCTGAACACCAACTCGACGACAGGTAACCGGTCGCAACAATGAAAAAGCAATAATAAGTTAAACAAACTGACAGGCTTGGAGAACGAAATCAAACTCACTAGAACGGATTATACCACAGTGAACGTTATGTCAGATTTTAATAACACGATGTTTATTTACAATACGCGCATTACTTGCTGTAAGGTATTATATACAACGTTTGATTAATTAGTGAATCATTTAGGTTTGTATAGTAATTTAATGTTTTGAAACAATTTATTGAAATCGATGTTGTCTCATTTTGATGATTTCCCACGTATCACGATAATAACAAAGAAACTTTAGAGTTTGCTAAACACAGCAAAGATTTGCAATGATATGCGCCCGGTTTAATACAAGTTTCGTGAATATGTCTGACTCTCAACATGGTAGAGTCATTTGATTGGCTAATGAGGGTACTGAGCATGAATTCTTAAATGTTATTACCTGATTTTAATAATAATGATTTGAATTTGTAATAAAAACGTGCGTCTTTCTACTGATATTGACTGTTGAATCACTAAAAATTGCACCTTCAACCAAAATTCGAGCCATCCCCAGATTCTTGGCTTCTATACTGTAGATTGATTCCCATCTACCGTTAGACAGTTAATCCGTCAAAATAAATTATAGGGCCATTAGCAACATAATTTATAGAAAATAATTCCAAAATTGTTTCCAATTTACGTCATCAAACCAACGCCAAACAGAACGCAATACTTGTATCTTGTAGAAGCAACCTTCTTGAAATAAGAACTAAACTTGGATTTGACAGCGATGCACTTCGGACCTACAGTCTCCTGCAATTCACGTTCACATGCAAGTAACGAATGACTGGATTAATCTTTTTTGAATGTACCGAGCGCCTTCTTATTTGCTATAAATTGCTCAATATGATGAAATGCATTGGCCTCCACATTAAACAGCAATGTCGCCTCGACGTCATCCAACAACTTAAGCAGATCTGTTATTGCAGCGACACAGATGCACGTCAAATGGACCTCATCCATAGATTCTGACTGAGTCACCACTGTAATGGTGTAGAGGCCCTTTGGTCATTACCATAAGAGAGCCTCTGAGATGCCAGGCCCGGACAATCCATATATGCGATATGATCATCTAATTTGGAACACTTAAGTACCTCGGGAACCAAATTATCAGTTGTCGTCAAAATTTAAGGTTAACCTCCATGTTAATCACAGCAAATAATACACGCAAATAAATAACCTGATCTCGTTGTAACACAAATTTATTGATAAAATCAAAATAGTAATGATAAAACCAGAAAGTTGTTACAAGTTAACAGAGATCATTTTGCGTCCAGCACACAGAACAGACAACTCAAAAACTGACTAATAAACAATTCTTATATAGTCAACTTCGTTATTTATTTACTAAAATAATTAAACATTATCTATAGAAATGTTGTTGCTCAGTACTACGTTTGCATGGTAACACAACGTGCAAACAGTGTCCTGACAAAAGTAAGACTTTTATGTCGGAGGAAATATCTTCCTCTACAATGGTCAACGTTCAATGAACCACCACATTCATCCTTATGGAAAACTGTGCATTACCATAAATCTTTTACCAACCAATTTGCATTTACTTATTTAACGATTTATTCATATTTATCGTGATAAATTTACTATGAATCGTAAATCTGACCATTAATATTTTGCGGTCGATTTTTTTTATATTTTCAATTTTCCTCCAGACAATGTTTAATTTAAAATAGAAAAACTTATTGAAGGTTACATAAAATAGGAGTGGGATATAACGGTTAATGAAAAAAATTACCAGATAAGTTCCAAAAAACTTACCCATTTTCTTCATGTATGCACTACAATTTAAACGTGTCCCAATGTGCTTTATAACGTTAGCTAAACGTGACATTAAAGATAAGTGTTTGGTCTTTGGTCATAGTATCTTTGCATGGAATGGGTTCTGACCTTTTTCGACCATTGTCTGGTAGATCTTTAACTGGAAATTCAAATAAACAATATTTGATTTCTGGGTGGCGGTAACAATCTTTTAAATTATGTTTGTGAGTTAGAATTATCACCTATCCCATTGTATTCTACCAGTGGGCGAACAACATAACAAAACTACTGTAAGTTACACGTATTATCTTATTGGATGTCTGGTTAAATAAAATGGGATCGGTGCTTGCATCAAACTCGCGTAAAAGTTGATTTATACGTCTCTCAACTGAATAATTGAGAGTTCACTTTTTTCAGCGACAATAATGGAAAATACAAAGGAGTAACCTATGAGAACAAAATTTTTCTATTTAATGACTCGCCACTGTTATTTTATGCGTGTCTTATCTAATATACATATTTATGATGCATTATTATATTCAAGTGGGATATACTACTAAATATGTTGTTCATATAAACTACACGAGGCATTATAAAGTGAAATTAATCAAATAGACGGCTTTTGACTCTGTTTCTCAATGGCCCATTAATTGCCAAAGGTAATTTCTGCCATGTGCACAATCAAGTTAATATCAACGAAAGGCATATAGTTACCTATAAAAAGTAATTTTTACTATGAAGAAAAACGTTGTCCATTAGCAGTGAAATCAATAGCCAGTTATGGCAAAAGCTTATTTGTTCGTGTCATCGCATGTCATCGAATCGATTTATAGTTATTTGTTCATAAAAATTTAATAAAAATTAAAATTTTGAACTTTAATTATGAATAAAGTTATCAAAATCAGGCAATTATTTTAAGTCAACTTCCTACCCTCATAATCTCTGCACCAGTCAAAAGATTAATATTCATAATTAAGACATCTTGACTGTGAAACCGGACAACTTTCATCGATGTTTATTTGAAGCCACCCTAAGAATATGATTTATTTTTGTTTGACATTAAACGATTTGATAGTGGATAGTCACAGTATACCTAATAAATACTTCAGGTGTTGTTACTCACTTGTCGATGGATTTTGCCTTATTTATATTTGTACCGAAAGCTCTATAGCCTTTGAAAATGGTCTTTACCATATCACGCTTCTACACTACGCAAACTCAAGCCAACTTTAGCCCTAATTAAACGAACAGTTGCTTTGTTATTTATTAAGGCTACTCAGTCACATCCAAATAAATTACAATTTATGATTAAATTTAGTTCAGGCAATTTTATGAATTTTTAATTTAAATTGATAACTAAATCTTTTATGGAAGCATAAATTTATTATAAAGCAATCATGTACAACACAGCTTAACAAAGGAAATAATCTTTTCACTGGAACTCAACTTGACTGTACCGTCGCTTGTTGGAAGGCGGTTGAAGTAAAGTTGGATAAAACTTACACATAATACAACAGCCTACAGGAAGCGGGAAACGTACATGTTGAGAAAAGCACAAACACGCTCACACACAGACTTACATACACAAACACCAAACCGGTTTTCAGTCAAATTATGCTCCAACTTCTATTATTTGGCTGAGGATAAAGAGAGTTGCGCACGATACCCTACGCTTCGCGTAAATCGCTAACTTTTTCGTAAAAAGCAGCGCCTAAAAATCCGTTTCATTTTGAGTTTGCTTCCTATAAAGTGTGTTTAGTTATTGCGGATACATTCGCCAACATGCCTAATATGGTTTCGTAGTCGTTTACATCGTAGTCGGCTCGTACGGCCTAAATAGTGACCTTAACAGATATGCCATTCGTATAAATAAAGAATTTTGGACTCATCAATTGCGAGAAACTTATCCATTCTGTTTAAGTTAAATAGGCATTTTTATTGTATAAAAAACATCAATTGTGCATAAGGCATATTAAATGTAACTGTTTCTTTAATTCTTCGAGTGTAAATTTCGAAAGGTGCGTCCCCTTTAAAATGTACGATGATATATATTTAATTTTGGTTTTGTACGGTTTCATTGATTGCTTCAGCAAATTTGTGAGGCAACAGTTTTCTAATAAATTTGCTTTGAGCACCGCCAGATTTTAAAAATTAATTGGTTCTGTTCTTTAGTCGATTCGACAAATTTCGAATAAAATTTCATTTTTAAAATTTCGGCAGCGCTGAGGTAGTGAGTTTACTGACCAGTCCAAATCCGTTCCCAATATCGTTTTATAGAGTGCAATCTTTCTGTTTCAACAGTAAGACGCAGAGGAAAGTCAATGCACTGGACTGAGGGTATTTGCTATCGAATGTAAACTGAATGTAAAGGACCACTGTCTTAAATTCTTTGGCTATGTCATTTTTTCTAAATCTTTATTCATTTTTATCAAGTTGCAATCAACATTCATCAGATATAAATACCAGGATATTTGTATGAGTGGTTGTAATTTTGATGTTTCCAGAAAGGACTTGCAGATCTCATCTAATAGAAATTATAAAATAACTCCCCTTTTTCTATTCTATCGACATTGTGATATTTTGAACACTGATGGAGCATTTAGCATCATTAGAACATACATTGATGCGAATTTTAAGATGAATTGTAAGTAGTTGGGATTATGGGGGGTTCATATCTAAATCGTAGGTCAATCAACAGGGATGCATAGAAATAGATATTTGACATCGAATTATTTATTTTAAAACAATTTCTGTCATCGTGCAATTTCAAACAATCATTGATTGCGCAGGTGGTGGAACTAATTCTTTAAATCAAGTTTACGCGCTTGTAGTAAACACCAATCTAATTGTATTTAACGAGTCGTCGTACAACATAGCGAAACTACCATCAGTCACGCGTCCTGGTGCGTTTTTGATCTTGCACGACCATCGGAAAACTGACAAGCGAGGATCGAACAACTGTAAATACATATGAAAGCAAAATTAGATGTGCGGCACTCACATCTAGCTGTGTCACAAACATTAAACTTAACTAGAAATGCCGGCTGCATAATTTCTATGCGGTCCCGAACATTAACGTTTTGCAGCTTTCACCACATATATGAAAGTACTTGTTTTACTATGCCGTTCAAGGTCTGGTTAAAAACAATGTGATCAGTGTTTACTTTAAGCTCACAAACATGAATTAAATAATTATTACCTTAACTTACCTTATATATATATAGGTAATACAATAACAAAATCATTGAATGTGCGAGTTAAGGTAATAATTATTTAATTGATGTTTGTGAGCTTGAAGTAAACACTGATCACATTGTATTTAACCAGACCTTGAACAACATAGCAAAACAAGTACTTACATATATTTGGTGAAAGCTGCAAAAGGTTAATGTGGATAAAATGAAAAATTGACAGGAATATTTTTGAAAACATTAAATTTGATTTCAAATATCTATTTTTAAGCATCTCTGTAGATAAATATATATATATCTATTTCTTCTCTACATCCATTAATAGAAGCAACATATCATTCCCCATACTTCACAGTCATCTAAAACATCTCCACATATGCACTGAGGATATTCAATTTGCTTTCAATTGTCAATAATTCACGCAATTCGATGTAGTGGTGATGGGAAGTCCTTTAGAATGTATATTAACTAATATCTACATGTTCTATCTGGAAACATCAAATTTCAACGTATTAACTAATGTCTACATGTTCTATCTAGAAACATCAAATTGCAACGTATTAACGAATCTCTATATATTCTATCTAGAAACATCAAATTTCAACCTCTTATTCAAACTTACTGTCATGCGCATGTCGGGTACTTTGATTATACCTCATAACTTATAAATTGAAGATTTATAAACAATAGCAAATTTTAACCTCTTAATAACATAGGCAATCCCATTTATTGCGAAAACCCTCAGTCTAGTGCTCCGTCATTCAACTGTACCCAACCAAAAGAAAATATTTGTCAGTTTACCTTCTAAATGGTACGAACTCTACGCGATATTTACTCGAATAATTGATTAACTATTGGCATCTATGATTTATAATGCAAAAGTGATGTGTTTTATACCCAAAACGCTTTCTAAACCCTTACATATTAAGGATAAGCACCCTGCAATCGAACGGTCCAAAATTGGTTATGCGTACAAAATACACGGCTACTCAGAGCGCTATTATGGAGGACTAGTCGTTTATTCAGGAAACGAATTTAAGCCCATTTTAATCTATGCACAGATGATATGGGTCGAAACAATTGCAAAACAGATGAGCACATTAAATTTAAAATCAGATGGTTTTACACATATTCCTCAACGCTAAACCAAAAATAATTACGAGGAGCAGAATCTATTCAATGCAAAATCAATAATCCTCAGCTAAGTCATAAATAGACATCATACATGATTTGACAATAAACAGTTTAATTTTGTGTGTCTGTGTGTGTGTGTGTGTTTATACGTGCACGCCATTTTGCGCTGTTCAACGTGTGCGTTTTAAACTTACTGTTTGGTGCTATCCGGCTTTTTCCACCTTGCTTTCCTAAATAATGGTCTGAATACTGAACTACATATTACAGTCGCGTGAAGTTCTTGAATAAATGGCCTTTTCTTATTTGAACCGGACGTGCCTGCACTATAATTAATTTATACTTCCATACATGATTTATATCTCAAGTTATCTTTCAATACGGTTTAAACCCCGTCATTCAATGTTTCGTTGTGGCCAGCTGCAGTGTGGCGAAGTGGATAGGGACACATACGACATTGCATGGGCGCCGTCCACAGCTAAATTGTGGACAACACTTGAAAAGTTCAAAATGAGAATGAAAATCATCTACTGGATGACGCTCTGCGCTAACTTACGTAGATATTAGCTTATATTAACAGGTTTATATAATAGGATTGGTGCAAATATAGAGTTCACAACCTTGGTTTAAATAGACGATTGTGTATTAGGTGTGTTGTGCACCTAGTAACAAATTATATCAAATATGACCATAAGGATAAGTGAAAGACAGCACGAACGGAAAGTATAATCTGGTCGACATTCGTTTCGTGCTTACAGGCAACTCATCAGTAGGAGCCGGTTTTATGCCCTTTAACCATTATATATTTGGGTGAGGAATGTGCGAAACTAGGTCATTTAAATCTCCTATAATAATGTTTAAACCTGCAGTCCAATTGTTCTATATTCCTCACCCAAATAAAAAGTGGGTAAAAGGAGTAATATCAGCTCCTACTGATGACTTTCCAGTAAACACGAAGCGAACGTGCACGAGATTATACGTTCCGTTTGTGCTTGCTTTGGATTATCCTTGTGAACGAATTTGTTACTGGGTGTGCAATACTAAACACAATTGCATATAAATTAGTTCCCCGCGACGAACACTATCTAACTGTCATATATTAAATAAACGATGTAATGGAAGTAATGTTTATTTCAAGTTTTACAAACCAAATTTTTAAAGTTGTCCGTGTTGAAGAACAACAAATAATCTGTGTTCAGTAAAATTTATTTGCTAAACATTTGCTTTTTGCTAGTGTTCTGTTTTAAGTTGCACCATAATAATTACTCCAAAATAAACGTTTGCGCAAAAAATATTATCATACAAAGCCACCATTCCAAATCTAATAATGCAGGTTCTTGCTAACTTAAACAATCACTGATGGCGCGGGTGGTGGTAACAATTATTTAAATCACGTTAACAAGCTTGAAGTAAACACCAAGCACATTGTATTTAATCAGACAATGAGTAAAATTACAAAACGACCATCAGTCACATGTACTGACGCGCTTCGACCTTCCATGATCGTCATCAGAATACGA
>JAQBSW010002907.1:60000-93457 GCA_029291075.1 Eudiplozoon nipponicum
AATATATAGACATATTTAGGCATTCATACATACAGAGATATATACACCCATCCATACACACATAAATAAAAATAGAATTAAATGCACACGTATATTAATACATGTATGAAGATATATGCAAACGAATATGCATACATAAAAGCATACGTACATAAAATACAGATATTATTGCAAACATACATACAATCATTAACTAAATACATACATATATACACTCATCCATACATACGAACATGCAAATGTACTTACGTACATACATCTATGCATAAATATAAACATTCTTGCAAACATGCATACATAATTACATAAATAGGAACATACTTGTATACAGGCAAACGAACATGCTTACATACAGCCCACATAAAAACATATATACATCTATAAATGAAAACATGAATAAAACCATACATACATACATGCGTACATATTAATATGCGTTTAGAAAAACGTGCGTACGTAAATACATACATACCTAACTACATACAATTTTAATGCCACATATACATATTTGAATGCATGCATACCTGCATACATACGTGCACACATACACACATAAATACATGCATTCACTCATGCGTACATATATAAAATGATACATATGTACATACATATATAAATTCATACATACATACATTCATGCATAAATAAATACATACGTACAGACAGGCATACACACTTAATTACATGCATACATAAAAGCATACATACATGCATTTGTGCATATCAACAAGTATACACACATACATACATATATACAGGCATAAATACTTACATGCATATATACATACATACTTAACTTCATACATGAATACATACATACATACATACATACATACATAGATACAGGCATACATACTACATACTTACGTGCATGCAGACAAAAATGCATGCAGCCATACATACACACTTACTTACACACATAAAGGCATAGAAACATACATACAAACATACATACATACATACATACATACATGTACACATACAAACATGCATACATACATACATACATACATACAAAAATACATACATACATACATACATACATACATACATACATACATACATATATACATACATACATACATACATACATACACACACATACATACATACATACATAAATACATACATATATACATATGTACATACATACATACATATGTACATACATACATATGTACATACATACATACATACATATATACATATGTACATACATACATACATACATATGTACATACATACATATGTACATACATACATACATACATACATACATACATACATACATACATACATACACATAAATACATACATACATACATACATACATACATATATACATAAATACATACATACATACATACATACATACATACATACATACATACATACATACATACATACATACATACATATATACATACATAAATACATACATACATACATACATACATACATACATACATACATACATACATACATACATACATACATACATACATACATACATACATAAATATATACACACATTCATACATCCATACATACATTCATACATACATAATTAAATATATACATACATTCATACATACATACATACATAAATATATACATACATTCATATATACATACATAAATATATACATACATTCATACATAAATACATAAATATATACATACCTTCATACATAAATACCTACATACATATAATTTCATGAAGAGCATCTAGCAAAATATATATGTTAGGTACTGCTTGTTGCGGAGAGCTCGCATATATGCAATTTTTTATTAGATTTGCGCGCCCAATAACAAATTAGTTCAAATATTACCATAAGGATAAACCAAATTCAGGATGAATGGAAAGTATAATCTCATGTGCACATTCGTTTCGTGTTTACTAATGACTCATCATTATTAGGAGCCGATATTAGATCCTATATCCACTATATATTTGGGTGAGGAATATGGGATAATTGTACCGTGCACTTGTTCCACATTCCTCACCCAAATACATAGTGGTTAAAGGGCGTAATACCGGCTCCTACTGATGTGTCGCCAGTAAACACGAAACGAATGTTGACGAGAATATACCTTCCGTTCATGCTTTCCTTGGTTTATCCTTCTGGTTATATCTGAATTAATTTGCTGCTAATACATAATTGCATCTGGAAAATGTTTACGGCTTTTGCACTGGACGATTTTAGGATCAAAACACTTTTAAGAATATGATGGTCTTCCAATGCCTGTCAGCACAGAAAACAATTACCATCATTCCAAGAATTAATCGAAGCATAATTTGTTTTCAAAAGAAGATCTATTGTATCCCTAGTACATGCGATTTTTATAATAACGACGTTGATGCAAAAAGCTAGGCTCGTCTGTTATGTAGCAGAAAATATAGTTATTAGCTTAAACCATTGTAATCAACTTACTTAAATCAACCGATTTTGAAGTAGATGGTAAGGACGAGCATTCATTTGAATACGAAGCACTCGCCATTTGCAGAAAAAAAGACCTAGTCGGCACACTGTTTGGAGGTGGACCACTTATGTCCACCGATTGATATTTCTCACAGTCAAATCCATCTGTATCGATAAACGTAGATTGTTTCGAAGAATAATCATTTACAAACTGATCATGATTATAACAATTCGTACCAGTGGTATCACTATCAAGCTCGGCTTCCATAATTGTTACGTCGGTCTCTTTAGACAAGGAAGCTTCATTTGTATTAGTCGGCGTGACATTATTTCCTAATTGATCAATTCCATCCAAATAGTTATCCTCCAGTTTCTTCAAGGCAGATGGCTCTGTAACCGGCTGACCAGAATTAGCTGTAAGAAATGCACTCCGAATGTCCGCTTTCATAGAATCTCGACCAATCTGGCGGAACTTGCTGGCACACAAACCTAAACAGGTAATTCCACATGACCTGATAAAAAATTTGAAATATAAAACGTCAAATTAAATATATAAACCTCATAATTTTATTAGTATTAGCACACACACCATATATATATATATATATATATATATATATATATATATATATATATATATATATATATATATATATTAGCAAGGTATTCTCTCCTCTCTCCTTCTCCATCTCTCCTTCTCTCCTTGTGTTTAATCATGGTGTTCAAACTGTTTTATTTAGTGGTGTGGTATATGTATAGACTATTACTGAAAACTACCTTTGCATTGGTGTGGCTGTTTATGCATGCTTGACATATTGAGCCATACTGATAACATCTCTGTGCAGTTACAATTTCTCCTACAAGACGGGAAAATTACAAGGCGTTTGGTAAAAGTCAGGGTTTCTTGGCTTAGCGGTTTGCTCTTTTACTATTCTCGTTCACCTTCTATAACATAAATCCTCCTTCCTACCTCGTTTTGAGCACAAATTAAATCAGGATTTAACCATTCGTTTTCGCCATTTTTTTCATAGATATAAATTTCCAAAGTTACAACACACATTATTTCATATCTAATCTATGTAAACATATTTTCGAGGTCTGTTTGTAGGAAAGCTTGAAAATGTGACTTAAATTAAATATTCAGTTAGACCTTTGTGTTTATATGAGAAATAAAATATTAACTGGTACAAAACAAAAAAGCAAAAACCGCAAATATATTGAAGCTGTCGAATAATTGCCTGAGCCTGTGGCAACAGAAAAAACTAAAAGACGGGCAACCACAGCAACAACAATATATGCTTGACAAGAGATATTCAATCACTATCACAAACGACCTCAACAATATAATGGCCGTCGCGCAGTTGATTCCTGCAAGGTGCAGACGAGTCCGCAGTTGGAGCCCTCAAGCTAGATATCTTTGTACGTGACATTAGGGAGAGAACAAAATCCATATGAACTCGTCTAAAAGCAAATTAATACGATGCTTCATTTCAACCTTCAATCAGAGGTCGGTTAACGCCTCATACGCCTATTAGCTCTGTGAAGGACAAGAGGAAAGGCCTCTTGTATTGCTACAGATCTCTCTGGAATGAGAATGCCACATTTGCCACAAGTTTTTTGTCCTGTGAGTATGCTGTAAATCCTGAAAATGGGACTGGTAATAAAGTCCTGAAAATTCGGAAAAAGTTTGCAAAATCTGGTTCCAACGTCATTTTCAAACAAGCAGCTGATGGAAGGCTTAAAATAGAAGGGACAAGTGAGAACCCATCAATCAAGGCCAAAAATCAGTGCACCTGGAAATGTAAAGGATTCAAGATTTTACCGTCCTACGAGAGCTATTAATTGTCCCGCACAAGAAAACAGCGGCAAATAACAAAGAGGACAGCAATGAAAATTTTAAATCAACATTAACAAATCTCAACAGAAATACACAAGATGGACATCTAGCCTAAAGCAAACCCCTTCGCATAGCCTGAATCGGCTAAGCCTGGTGATTATTATCAATATACAGTTAGGCAAAATAGAGTAAAGAGCTAATAATTGCTGCATCTAATCTTTAAGCTTGCGTTATGCTTCTTAACAGACTTTAAACGTAAAGAAATATTATTATCCATTGCCTTCTTTTTAATCTGGACCGCAATTATTATATGGGTTGCTTCTTCAGTCAAATACATTATTTTGACTTATTACCAATGCTCTGATCCCTAATAACTTCTTTATTTATCATTTTCACGTGTGTTAAGTGCAGCAGCTCAGAAAGGAATTATAATTATCCATATTTTACCTCAGTCAACATAGCAGGTTATACTAACAGAAGCCTCGTGCTACAATTATTGCGAATTAACATCTACAATAAAACCGATCAAAAGAAGCAACTCCGGCATAAAATTTATCAATCTGCCATGTTCATTTAACAATCAGCAGATCGACTAAGAAAATGAAAAGGGTCACAAAGAGGCATTAATTTATACTCGACCTAAACAACAATACAATTAATGATTAAGATTTGAATGAGAGAATAAATTTATCATAGACATGCAATCATTTTTACCAGTATTCAATTCCTTAAGACAATCTTTATCTTAAATGAGTATCTACGGTGATAATTTACGGGAATGTGTATAGTGGAAGATGTCAAGGAACTTCTTTACTTGTGAACATCCAACACACAATTTTTATTCCAACCATTCTTTACAAGTAAATTGACGGAATTGGCATAGATAGCTCCCTGGGACTGTCATAGTAAACATATATATGTTCCAACTAGAGTCAGGGTTAAAATAATTTGACACTGGAGCCACAACTCACTGGCAAAAATTAAGATACACATGCGCTGTTACATCATATAAAACCTTCTGTACAATTTAAACAGGGTGGCTGTGGTTTGACATGCAGATTCCGAAGCAGACGTGCCCAAGCTCAAGCACAGTTCGCGGTTAATTCTGAACAGTACGTTCTCAATATGGACGAAACCGGTCTTCTGAATGAACCGTCTTTTACACATTATCAAATGCCTAGTATATACTAACAAATGTATGAACATAATGGGATAGGTGTTTATATTAAGATCACAACTTTGATTTAAAAAGTTGAGCAAGTATGGTTATCCAGACTCGTTTATTAATATAAAATTGAGAAAAAGAAAGAAAAATACCTCACAAAATAACGCTAAATTTTCCCTGTATAGGTGTTCGTCCAGCAGAAAGTGGTTCGAGCAACTAAGGTCCAGCTTCTTTTGGTTCATTTGAAACTCTCGTTCATCACATAAAAATTAATGCCAATTAGTACAAAAAGAGCCTCCTTGTGACGCTCATACAAATTTTAATGTATCTGTAACGACAGTACATTGGCAGATCAAGATACGGCTCGAAACAAGAAAAGGTCAGCATCGTCATAAAAAATTTTACAGAAACGGATGAAGCTAATGCACACAAATCAACAATATCTGAGCAAATACTACACACAGACCACGTTGATTGTTGTAATAATGTTTCGGTTTTAGAAATGGCAAAATGAAAAAAATGCGTCTTACTTTCGAAGCAATTACAATTAACAGGCACAATGCTTGCTTAAGCATGCTCAAGATAATAAAAAAGTCAAACTAAATTTTAATAAAAACATCACCGACAAGGCTTTAAAAGTAACAGACACGTGTAAAAAATGACAAACCCAATTTTGCGGACAAATTCAGAATAAAAGCGATGACACATCATGTGGCTATACTGGAAAGCAAAGTGTACGCATTGCGAAATTTCAAGTTATACGCTTATAAGATGGGATTGTTTACGAAAAAATCTAGTGCAAAGACTAAATAAAAACGGAAAAGGCACCCATGAATTCATATTAATAGCTGTAGGTAGTAGTATAAATGAAGTAAGATCAATAAATCATATTTCATTGCACAGTTTATTTCAGTGATGAAGACGTTTAATTGTAAGACTGAACTAAATATTCTGAGGTTCAAATTCCAGCCGCTTCAATCCTGGCAGATACTGAAGATTGCTTAATAAGAATGAAATTTTTCTAGCTGAAAAATTGCATCTGCTAAAAGACACACACAAACGCGCGCGCACACACACGTTTAATAATTTATATCCTTGACATATAATGAAGATTTAAATAAATCTAACGCAATCCATATATTAGACCATGGTTTCCATCTTATTGGGCAACTACTCATTCGTACCCAAGACTGCCACAAGTACGGATCGAAATCGCGGCACAATAGGACTTGCATCTTGCATGCAATTCTAAGATTTATATACACCAATTTTAACAAGTTTGTCCTCAAGTTGGACAAACACATATGGACACATACCATGATTTATTATTATTATTTGAGGTTTCACCATTGCTGCTGTGATCGACAATATCTTTCAGCGATGTAACAGCCAGATCCGTCAAGCGTTTCACCATCAACTCATAGTCGCTTGTAGCAACGACTTCGCGAGCATTGGCTGTCGGCTTATGTTCTGCTTCGGCCGATGAACAACCAATAACAGAGTCACTTGGTGCGTCAGTTTGCAATAGACAAAGACGTTGTAACAATGAGCCGGCTCCAATCAGTACGCGAGAAACGTTGTTTGACGATGCCGAGTTTTCAGCACGTCCACATATTTTATCGCCTGCTTAGAAAAAGGTTATGAAAACTCAAATCAATCGCAAAAATCAAGTAAACGAGGTTTTATTCGATCAACCAAAACTATTATATGGCCATTTTACTAAGTTCGGTACATAGATGTTAAAGTCAAATACATAAAAACTTTCCTCTCTAATGCAATGCTACAGAGTGCAAGCTATCGCCCATAGCCGTATAAATTCCAGGCCTGACAATTGGCGGAATTAAGCCAATCAAGTGGACAGCGGTATTTTGAACCTTGCTCACGTTTAAGAGATTCAATCGTTCTTGCCTATGGCGAAAATATTATGATAAATCAACTCTACCTACGGCTGCCATTATTTGTCGTAATAAAATGCAAAAGGTACAAGGAAGGTAAATAGGAATGGGACTAGCGATTCTAAACAGTATACACAGAGTGGAATTCCTCATTTTTTTCGTCCGCAAATGGCACAGTAGGAAACCTCAACATTTTGTCATAAGATCTCAAGCTGAACTGGAATCGAGTTTGTAAGTAATAGAACTCCGATTATTTTGCCAAAACAAATTACGGCAGAACTATTTGGACTTACCTTGCAAAGTCATTTATTAAAATAGTAAAATGAAAAATACATACCTTATACAATTGAAATATAATTTATTGTACGGATGGTGATAACAATTTTAAATATCAGGTTTGCACATTTGAGATAAACACCAATCACAATTTATTTATTCAGTTACAACATTGGTGTAAACGATCAACGGTAGTTTTTCTAATTTTTACAAATGGACTAATGAAATAGAATTGATATGCATTTCAAGCTCACAAATTTCACTTCAAGAAATTTCATCACCTTCCGCGCAACCAATGATTGCTTAATTGTAACTTACACTCATGTAGTGAAGATGGCAACCATTTTTTGTTCGTGGCTACATAGAGATTTTTCATTCAATATTTCCTGTCAAGTAAAATGTATGCGGAACTACTAAAAATTAACAATGTTCATTAGGGCATCAGTTTTCAACCAACGAACTTACCAGTAAATCTTAGTACACGGGCATACAACGTCATGTGTGTTGCTTCTCGTGCATTGTCAATACGATCTTCGCCCACGCGTTCCACCAACTCTTCCATGAGTGCTAGCAGCCATTTTGAAGCAGCAACGCTGTCGCGAATAACGTTGCGACCCTGAAAATTTTTGCTGCAACCAATTGACTGTGGTAGGTTGCGGGGTGTCACCACTTCGTTGTCTATACCACGGCAAAGAGCGTGCAGCCATTTTCTATAAAGAAAACAATTATACATGACCATTTTACCTATATTTGAACGTAGTTCCTAAACTAACATTACTTTTCAGAACACTGTTCTAAAGGTGAGCATTAGATTAGATTTGTGTAGTGTATTCTAACATGAGGAATCCAGAAAATTCCAAAGATAGATCCAATTCAACCACGAAAGTACGAAGTTATGACAAATCAGGATTGAGTTCCTGAAGTTCTTAAACACCTATGGCATGCGCCTTCAACAGCATTTGACAAATTAGGTCCAAGTAATGGCCTGCATGTGGAATACCTGATAGAACAAAGGAAGATATAAAGGGGTACATTAGATTCCCGAACTCAGAGACCTCGTGCAGCGAATACTTATCATCCGTGGATGACAGAAAATCTCAGAGAAAGAAAACTAAATTTAAATTCTCCGCGTCCTGATGAACTTATCAAAAGTTGAAATATGCGTAAGGAAATAACCTATAGGAAAATTAAATTAACTACTAGGTCGCACGATATACTTAAAGGTATAAACGATATGATTTAACCTCGCAAAAGGCTGCGTGATACTGGGAAAACCCCGTTCGCTCAGTATACTTATGAGAACTCACGGTAGATTTGACACGAATAGAAAATCCTTTTCCTATTTGGGCTATATCTCCATGGAGGTCAAATCAAAACGTGACTCACCACAGTTAAGCAGAGATTTGGTCGCATGAAGCTGAAAGCGTTCCCGGAACTTAACCACAAAGAAACTCTGGCACGTTATTTATTCTTAATTTACCTCAGACTCACGCAAAAACTCAGCACTTTCTTTAACGGTTATCAGACTTAGTAATGATACAGAATATGCCAACCTTATTCGTAGGAAATTTAATATAAGTATTACAGTTAGACTCTGATAAAAGATTTGTATTGTGTAGCGATTTCGATAACGTTAATACGATCTATGGCGACAACTTTCAATGAAGCCCTTGGAAGTGTCATAATCCGTCGCACAAGAGTGAAATCGGACGAAAGAAAAGATCAAAAGGTTTTGAA
This sequence comes from Eudiplozoon nipponicum, assembly GCA_029291075.1. Lineage (NCBI taxonomy): Eukaryota > Metazoa > Platyhelminthes > Monogenea > Mazocraeidea > Diplozoidae > Eudiplozoon > Eudiplozoon nipponicum. The sequence goes on from JAQBSW010002907.1 coordinate 69,334, forward strand.
AAGACAATTAGAAGAAAAAGAATGAAACTTGTCCTGTAGCTTCTAATCAGCACTAAGCTTATTTCAGGGTCCGAAATGTGCTTCTTGCATTTGATATACAAGCTCACATTTCCATACAGACTAGACACCACTTTATGACGAGACGCAGCTTTCACATACTGGCCAGAATATATTAGTATACAATAGAACAAGTTTCACTGAAAAAGTGAATTGGTTAAATAAACTACTGTGCCAATTTTAAAAACCTAAATACAAATGTCAAAATTCAGTTAAGAAAACATAATACGTCGTGTTCCGTCAACAAAATCAGAAAAAATGTGTGCATTGTTAGCCGTAATTAAAAAATGATGCTACTGGTATTTCAGAAACTATTCTAAACACGCAGAAGTTTGTAAGCAATCAGTTTTCAATTAGCACAAAGTAACACAATAAACGGTAATCGAGATCTCCCGCACTATAGTATCCAGATGAGACAATGCTAATAAGGAATAAAGAACCAGGCCCATCTACTGAACCATGTGTGTCGCTAGACACCCACAAAATTAATTTCTTCGTGATTAATAAGTACGATGTATCGAAACCAAGTGTTAGATATCGGGAATAATATCCGGCCAACAGATAGCTGACGTATCTCTCCTGATGTTACAGACAACTACCGGAGATGTTTCAGTGACCTGGAAATCAGCGCATTCGACGCTCCATAACAAAATTAGATGGTGATGAAACGTCAAAGGACGGTTGTATAGAACTGGATCGCTCGTAAACATTTCCCTTTGAAAATGCGCTCCAATGCTCAGCTGCAATGGCGTAAACCAAATCGAAGGAATACATCGTTTAACAAAGCTGTCCAGGCTCTTGCATCTATAGTGTGGTTATCTCGCATGTCTCCGTAACATGAAGCAAGACGAACAGTATTTTTCATTTAAATGCCTCGACTTGCTGCTGAGTGAATTAGACTTTCAATTCTGAAGTACTCTGCAAATTTTTTTAAAGCAGCAGCTGAAAGTTAATACATTCGGAAAGGCCATCTGCCTTGCGTCATCAACGACTGAAGGTAAACCAAATCCTTGACGATCGGCAGTAGGACACCATTTAGCATGGAGTTTCGCTCCGAATCAAAATTGTCCATAATAACCAGATCCATTAATTGAGCACATACAACCCTCGTGATACGCTCTCGCATTCTGTACAGAAGACAACCAGATTCTGCTTAACATAATGTGATCTATCTGAGCATATTCACAGGTCACCGTACCGTTTGCGTGAGTCACATTGCTGCGCCTTCTTGTAAAATAGAGTCCACCAAAACCAGATGAAGGTAAGTATCATTATCACAACTATTTTCAGACAGGACCCATTTTTCGTATATTCTTGGGGATGAACTTAATTTACGGCTCCTGGAGACAAACAATTCTGATTCTGTGGTTGAGCAGTTCAGCAACCGTAAAGGATTAACGAGTTCACGAGGAAAAATCCTTTACATTCCAAGAGGCCATAGGTAAAGTATCTGATGGTCTAAGTAGCACACGATGATCAGCAAAGGCTGCTAAAATTCCACCATGCGCATTTTAACATACGATCAGCTCAGGTACAAGAGAGGTAGCATCACCAGACATCTAGACATAATAGTGATGCCTGAAACTCCTCCTTTTACGACCTATACCGTCATGTTTATCGGTGATTGGAGGCTTTAATTTAGAACTGTCATTACTTACTCACTGACGAGTACGCAATCATTGTGGCCCTTACCCAGATTTGCAGAGTCTGCAACTCTGGGAACCCCGATTTCTGGTGCATACAACTCATGCGGACTTACTTTACTTTACTGCGGCTGACTCCTTTTGGAGGATAAGCCGGCTCCACATTTCATGGAGTTTCTTGGGAATTTGGTACAAGTGGTGTCCCCTCACCACTCGGCTTTTTGATCGAGGACGCACCTCTAGCCTTTGCACATCCAAGCGCAGTCTGCAAGGCAGCAGTAAGTTGCATGGTTGCCGGTGGCTATTGAGAGCTCATTCGCCATTCGGAAGTACGGGGTACTGTCCAGGAGTCCATGTAATCCTGTGGCTGTTGAATCCTTTTGTGGCGGGGAACATACGCCGAGTCATGGTGCCGTCGTCGGGCTCATGTGGTATTTTCTAGGAGATCCGATTGCCGGTCGGAGATCCACCACGGACAACAGTTGACGGTTTTCTTAGAAGGCTTCAACACCATTTGTACTAACCACAGGAAATGAGGTACGATCTAAACTTTTTTAACTGATAACCTAATTAAAAGTGGCTAGTATGAACGATATGAAACCTTCGGAGGTAAGGGATGATTCATCACTCAGCCACCACGAAGATGAACTCGATGGGTACTTGGAAACGAGGATAAATCGGATCTTTGCAGAACGGACAGTGTATATCGACTACCCACAAAATAAAACCGAGGATACACTAAATGTGACGATCACACTGTGCAATCACTCAAGAAATACTTAAAAGCTTCGCAGAGTTTAAAAACGGTCCATATACGTTATCACTATCAACAAAAATAAAGCTACCATCCATAGACGTATTTTTGGACAGGCCAACAATTGCACCAATTAAAAAATAAGGTTGTGCCAATTGCGCGGGCTCATAAACGTATGCCTTCAATTCGATTGTCCAGTACAGCATTCTTATCTCAGCCAGCACTATATTGAGGTAAGAGGCAAGATGGATACATTTAGAAATGACAGAAAAAACTCCAGCCAAATATGATTAAATTGGATTGTGCAGGACCCGATCGTCAACCAGAAAGGAGTTTACGCTTTATCAGTGTTATTGACGGGCAGCCCTGCGTAATATGTCATTGAATCCAGGTCAGTGGCGATTTTTTTGCGGATTTTTTAGTAGAATCTTCTTCTTAGGATTCTTGTATTCTATGTGAAATGCTAATCGCGGGGTATGTTCTGGCTAATGAAGTGAAAATAGGAAGGAAGCTGCTTTACCGATGCAGCATTCTCTTATACCGGGCTTGGCATCAGTTGTGCTGTGTGGAAGTCATAGTCGTCTCTTTGTGTTATCTAGGAAGACAACGCCATCAAAACTAGATCTTTCCCACCATAATTTTTTTTTACTTTAAAAAATGTTTTGTTTTAAATCATTATTTTTGTCATTAATACTATTTTAACTTATAATATTTGCCTCGACTTTTTCTCATGATTATGTGTCGGTGAAGAGTCAATTATTAAGTGCTACTCTATTGCTGTCGGTGATGAGTATAATCAAAAAAATTAAATGATACAGAAATGTAAATCAAATCAAGCAGTTAAATACTGTTTTTTGCGAAGAGCTAATATATATGCAAGTACGTATTAGGTTTTGCGAACCTAGTAACAGATTAGTTCAGTTGTGACCAAAAGGATAAACCAAAGGCAGCATGGAAGGAAAGTATAATCTCATGCAAAACCTAATACATACTTGCATATATATTAGTTCTTCACAACAAACAGTATTTAACTGTAATATATTAAATTAAATGATGTCATGCTTACCGCGAAATGTGATAACTTATATCGATGAAGGCCAGAGTGTATGGTTTAACTGGAGTAATAGGTGTTCGGAAATTGTTGTAATTCTCAATTTGGGTGAACTTTAGCATAAATTTATATCCATCAGGTTGGTATCATGTACCGACTCGGAAGCCATAGTGTTAGTATCCGGTACTCATCGATTTCAAAAAGGTATCAGTTACTAACACAATAGCCATAATGTTAGTATCCTTTACAGACTCGGTATATATATTATATAGTGTGAGTTAGCATTGAAGTCGTATTGTCGTTGACTTTAGATTATGTTAGCTTCACTATTACAGGTTTACACATTCGTCTAGGAGATTGTACTGTCCTATTATTCCACATTCTTCTACCAAATATATAGTGGTTAAAGGGGGTAATACCGGCTCCTACTGATGAGTCGCCAGTAAGCACGAAACGAATGTGCATGAGATTATACTTTCCGTTCATGCTGCCTTTAGTTTATCCTTCTGGTCACAATTGAACTAATTTGTTACTAGGTTCGCAAAACCTAATACATACTTGCAAATCAAGCAGTTTTTTCTGGTTTTATAGAAAAATTTACAAATGCATGCATACATAAAAATAAATATGAATCAATGCATGTATGCATTAATGCATATATAGATGAATCAATTCAAACATAAATTCACTGCCATACAAATGATATATACAAAATGAAATACTTAAACCTTAAATAAATTACCCATTCTTTTCACCAAACGTAGCAACAAGCAGAGATAGAGGAACATGTTTCAAATCTCCCAAACTTTCAACGGAGAACTTTTCGGCAACCTCAGCTCCAAACTTTCCGCCGAGGTTACGACTAAAATTATATACAAATAAGACAAATGATATATTTAAACACTAATTGATTGCACGGGTGGTAACAAATCGTTAAATCAAGTTTGGAGCTTGAAGTAAACACCAATCCCATTTTATTTAACCAGTCTTGTTTTAATTTATATTTTTTTCACTCCTTATGGTTATATGGCAGTGAAACATTAGTCAATTTTGACTTTTGTATGGCTGGACATGATGATGATGATGAGTAGTCGAACAACATAGCAAGACTACCGTCAGTCACAGGTACCGATGCGTGCCGACCTTCCATGATCATCATCATCGAACGACGGCAAATTTACTAGAGAGGTTCTAACCACAATGCATAAATATGGAAAACATAATTAGTAATCTCGCATACATTGTACTTGACTGGAAATTTCGGCTGCACAATTTCTATGCAGTCACAAACTTTTTTCAGCTTTCGCAATATATATATATATATATATATATATATATATATATTATATATATATATAATATATATATATATATAAGTAATACAGCTAACCAAACATTGATAGCATGGTTGTTGGAAAGAATTCTTGAAATCAAGTCTGCGTTATAGGCCGTGATATCATGGATGAGCTCAAAATAATGTGGTTTTAAGTGAGGTTTAACGATCATACATAGCAGAACTCTGGCTAGTAAACGTGCAGAAGATACTCAATTCGACTTTACATTTCGTCCAGTGATCCAGAGCAGAGCTTCCTTGCATTCGGACATACAGCGTCAGTCTATACCAGAACTCACCATACGGGAGACCTAGACCTCTTTCTAAGTAAATATTCCTTAAAGTTAACTAACTAAAACATTTACTAACTTTTAAAGTGGAGGCAAAATCTGACGCCATAATTTATGCAATTCTTAATATTTCATACTTAAACTAACATTGGTTAGGCAGGTGATGATAACAGTTATAAAATCAATCTTGATATAGAAACTAACTCCATTATATATATATATATATATATATATATATATATATGATATATATATATATAATGAATATAATACAAATATCTAATGCTTAGTTGATAATAATAATTATATATATATAATGGAATTGGTGTTTATATCAAGATCGTAACATTGATTATATAACAAATAACATCTCAATTAAACGAGCACTGGTTGCGCGGGCAGTGATAATATTTAATATAATCAAGGTTGCGAACTTGATATAAACACCTAAGCCATTAAGTACATACATCTATCTTTATAAATTGAGAATTCTATAGTGAAAAGACAATTCATCCAGTAGACCAATTTCGTCATTATTGGGAACTCATCACGTACTGGCCAGAATTTGCCGCGGACAGTGCTCGAACCTGGGCACGTCTGCTTCGGAATCTGTATTATAGTAAATAATATCTTAGTCTGTTTTTTCAATTTCTAATTGAGACACTTATCTGTTTGTCAAGGAACGTCGATTGCGTTGGTTTAGACGCTATTTGAGAAGGCCAAATGCACATCAGTCAGGTAATCGAAATTAAAAATCATATTTAAATAAAAAATAGTAAATCGCTTAAGCTTTTAGCATGGAGTCATCGTCAATAGTTAGGGAAACTAAGTAAATTTATGCGCAAACTAAACCTCGTTTCGTAAACTGTATAAGTGTGTTTTTGTACGTTTGTTTGCTTATGTTAACGGAACTTTGGAAGCGTTTCACGTAACCAGTATAATATGCTTTCTTCTATTGTCGATCTAGACGATTATCGACAAAAAGTTGGACATTTAACTAACGTGTAAGAATGCATCATTAATAAAATTTTATGCTTCCAGTATGTAATCAGAAATTTTTTAAACGATAGTGTGTTGTATAGTTATAAAATCCTTTTTTTGGCGAAAAATGTCTCAATCTGTGTTCAAGTTTTCTCTTTAGAGATTTCTAATCTAATTTTCGGGCATCTTTATCAATCAATCGTTTATCACACCACATATAGAGAAAGATAAAGTGAACTTTTTATTTAAACAACTTTATTTTTTAATGACTGGCTTATATCGCTGCAATTACTGATAGTTCACAGGATTGGCAGCGTCGTGAATGTGTGTGGGCGTCTCTATAACCGTTTTCCGATAAGTTAAATGGAATTGTATACACGTGTAAATCCTTCTAAGTGTACCTCCTGCGATTGAACGCACTGTCTTTGCACGCATCATACTAAATGTTTGGATTTAGGTGTGCGTATGTATATAACCATTTTATGCATCAACAATATCAATCTCCTCGAGTCAATTAATGTTTTCTCATACCATGTGAGATGACGTGATTTTGGATGAAGCCTGTAGTTATTGAGGAGCGCAAAATAATAAATAACAAATGCCCAAAGTTAAGTTATGTCAGGATAAATTATAAAAACGTCTTTTTGTAAATAAAACTCCTAATTAAAAACGAAATCAAAATAAATGAAGATTATTCAAATAATTATCTAACTAAAGAACGGTCAGCATAATATTGTAAGTGAAGCTGATTATTCTCATAATTGTTATACGTAATGAGAACTCTAGATACAAGTTAACAAGAAATAAATGTTGGAAATACTACTAACTAATACTAAAAATAATTAACTTGTAATAAATATATAGCAACTAATTAGCTTATCTTCATCCAATATTCTTAATCTTTGGCTAGAACTAGTTTCTGATTCTGATTCGTGCAATCGCCGCTTCTAATGATTAGTTCTTGCCACGTTCTAACGATTTTTCTATCGCTTCCTCAATCATAATTTCATCTTTCAACCTAGCTTCAGTAGATTCTCAAATCAATCTCATTGCTCTTCTGCGACAGCATATTGGTATGCATCAATAGCTTCATTAGTTTGTTTTGTAAAATTAGCGAGGATGGTATAACTGAAGAGGGATGCCGAAATATACTGTTCAAAAATAAAACAACTTGAATCATTACTGCTTTAGGCGAAACGCAGATCAGGTAAAAATAGCTACACCAGCTCATTGTATGTCTAGTCTTCACTGAATGACGTGCAAGATCTTTTGAAATTTTCATTCCCCGCTTTTCATCCTACTTGAACGCCAGTTTACACTCACAAACAAGATAAAACAGTCCATGACTGTGACTCCATATTCTAAATGTGCCTAGGGGTTCAATACTCTGTTTCGCTAGGAAGTTTACCGCCAGAAGCAGGGGAAGTATTCAATCGGTTTGTGTACAGTATCTGAATGATATAGATTTTCCTTCCCTACTTAGTTTGAAGTCCGCTGTTATCATGATCTTACGAACGTCACTTGCCGCATTTTAACTTCTGATTAAATTTACTCACGGAATCTATCATCGTTGTTTCGATCAACACAATCCTCCATGTATTATGTTAAACAAAACCAATAAAATAATGATAACATTATTAAAAACTTGGCATGTACTTTTAAAACGTACATCTTTTTAATTGAGGTATTGCAAAGTAGTTTTTCCACAGCATCTAGAGGAACGAGCGTCTGCTTATCCGGTTTGTTCAGTGAGCACGCCAATTTGGCGATTGTCTACAAAGTTAATCAAGCCAAATTAACCAAACTGATTTAAACCAATTAGACAAGGAAATAAATATTAAATGGCAAAAACGTCAAATACTAAGAATGAAAATACGAGCCAATTCTAAATTTACTCCAACAAAATTAATAGCTCCCCACGTACAAGCTAGGTAGAAGAATCATTTGAAATTGCAGACACAAAAGTCCAGAATTCATATAATTAAATAAACGAAATTCGCATGAGAATTATAAAATGACTACAAAAAAGTAACACTGAGATTATAGACATACAAATTAATAACAAATGTCAATTGGTACACAAGACCTTAGTAGACAAACTTTGCCAGAAATAAAGTTTATCATCCTTTGAATAAATTACCTTGGGTTGTTGTGATGAAAAGAAAACTTGGCTTACCTTTTTAAAAATATAAAATCAATAAATCGCAGATTATAATAGTAACTGCATCGCTTCAACGTTTGTACTACACACACACACACATACACACATATATATATATATATATATATATATATATATAATGGACAATGCTTTTAAATACTACACAGTACATATTTTTAGGAAGGGATAGCACATTTAATAATAAATTGCATAATGGCCGGCGTATTTTGAAAGTACTCAACTGCAAGGTACATTATTTCATTTATATATATTCGGCGTTTTCATTTAAATAAGTGAATAAGAACTAGCCAGATTTTCAGTTTTACTTCTATTTTTTGTTCGCGGTTTATTGCGGGTTGATTTTCTGGTGGGTGTGCATAACCTTATGTGAGAGTATTTTTGTATGTTTAGGGGTCCTTCTCACTATAAAGTTGTTTTATATCTGGTAATTCGTATATGAATTGATTGATGCTTAACCAGGTGTTCGCTTAGATAGCTATGGCATGTATAAGTGTTTTCTTTAATAAGCTTTCTTTCGAATCGCATTTTTCATATTTATGTTGCCGCATAAACCCTGGACACACGAAGAATCAATTGATCGAAAGAATCCATCAAAATTTTTCACAAACTGATTTAAAATGCCTGGCATCGTCGAAAACTCAGCTACTTCTGCGTATACACTTGAAACAAGGCAACAAGCTAATTTTTTTTAAATCGTCAGCTCTGCTTAAAAAAGTCCGAAAAGGCACCATACATATACGAAGACCTTTTATATAAAACAAAACACCCGCCTAAACATTCATAAGATCCACCAACACGAAATTTTGCTTGGCTGGTGTCGAATCAAACAAGACAACAAGAATCTTCTCGAATCCATAGTGAATCTAAAGTTAGTCACCTATATTGGCACGTTTTGAACTTCCATTATCATCATCAGAACACGATCGCACATTAACAATGAATAAAACGGATATGCATACATAAGATATGGAAAATAAATCATGCGCCTCACATTCCTACTAAATTCGCATACAATAAATCTGACCGGAAATGATGGCTACACAATTTATATTAACTCACTAACATAAAATGCTCTCATATTTCGCCACATGTATATACCATTGATTGCGATGGTGATGAAAGTAATCTTTAAATTAACCTTGAAAAATTTAATTTTAAAAGTATCAAGACTCGGGAAATATATGACTATTTAATTAAATAACAAGAAAACTAGTAAATATTCTATACAATTATGCATTTTGGTATACTAAAGAACCAAAAATTCATTCCATTTCACACAAGGACCATTAAATATACATAAATCACCAACACACAATTCAGGTAGAAAAATTGGCAGTAAATAAGTTTGGAATATTAGAAATTACTGTGCGACATACGACAATTTAAAATATATAAGTTGTACAATTACTTCAGGCAATTAACGTTAGTTTCATAGACAAGCAAATCATTCACTACCCAACCTAAGCCGTGTGCTAAAAGCTATTTTCGCATATACACCGTCTCTCCTTCAGATAAAGCCTCTTTGGCATCGCTTTCGAACTATAGCTTTTACTGGCCACTCCCAATATGTAACTATAGAAGAAACACTATTCCATCCGGGAAACCGACAATTAATTTATATAAACTGACATGATTTCAAATATATACATATATATAATCAAAATAATGCCATTAAACATCAATTAAAAATAACTTCCTTAGGTGGCATGATGTCTGTTATATAATAACAGATTGGAGGTTGATAGTTGGAACTACAAGTCTTCAGAGATTTCATACAAATTTCACCTGAAGGAAATTCTAACCAAAAAACACAATTTGGTAAATCACTTAAAATACTTTCATTAGATATGAAAAAATGTACATTCTAATTACAGCAATCTTCCGGAAAATCATGGTTCAAATATTTCCGATATGACGTTCCAGTTAAAAGAGGAAACTCTGTTATTCCCAATAGGCAAGCTAATGCCTATACGAATCAAGTATGCATTAGGTGTTGCGAACCTAGTAACAAATTAGTTCAGTTGTGACCAGAAAGATAAACCAAAGGCAGCATGAACGGAAAGTATAATCTCATTCACATTCGTTTCGTGCTTACTGGCGACTCATCAGTAGGAGCCGGTATTACGCCCTTTAACCACTATATATTTGGGTGAGGAAAGTGGTATAATAGGACGGCACATTCCTCACCCAAATATATAGTGGTTAAAGGGCGTAATACCGGCTCCTACTGATGAGTCGTCAGTAAGCACGAAACGAATGTGAATGAGATTATATTTTCCCTTCATGCTGTCTTTGGTTTATCCTTCTGGGCACAAATGAACCAATTTGTTACTAGGTGCGCAACGCCTAATACATACTTGCATATATATTAGTTCACCGCATCAAACATTATTTAAAAGCCTATACGAATCGTAAGACACTTTAACGGGACATATTATAAAAGATTAACATCAAATTAAACAGCGTTTATATATATATATATATAATATATATATATATATATATATATATATATATATATATTAGCGATGTGAGATTCATTTTCATCAGCGCATGCTAAGCAAATCAAGGCAGCGTAATCAAGTAACATAAATAGTTGATACTTGCCTGTTCAGGAGAACATTTATTGAGTCCAGCTACATACTGTAGGGCTCGTTAATAACGAATTATCCTCATAAGCAGTCTACGGAGACAATATCACAGTAAGCCAAATCAGTGTAACCCAAAGGCTTTTAGCGAAGCACAGGTAGTCTTCAATTTATGGCAAAAATTGACCGAAATGATCTTTTTGATACCATATAAATACAGATAAAAGCAAAAAATACTTCCTGTGGATATTTAGATGCATTTTAAAGGTAGATACTTTCCATTGGCAACATAGCAGAGTGAGCATATGCTAGATTAGCAAGCCAGTCATGATACAGACGTCAATCGAATGAAGGACCAAATAGGACGTAAATAGTAATTTGAACTGCGTATGGAGCAGAGGATTATTTCTCAAGACGTATTATGTACGTCATAATGGAAAAATAAGTCATAGACAACTCCAACAATGACATAAGAATAGCATGGAAACCGGTAGTCTTTATTACGATAATATATAGTACCGAAACATCACCCAATGTTTCAGCTCTCCAATGCAGATAAACATTCGAATATGCAGTACGCTTTACCAATTATGTTTGGCGAGTAATTAATTAGTAGATAAGTCTATAAGAGGTAGACTTCAGTTTACATATATCGAGAAATTAAATAAAATAAATATTCAGAAGGGGATTGTGATTTAGCCTACCATATTCAGACCAGTCTTTCATAGCTACACAAAGTCGATATGACCGTAAATTGATTTCGTCTCTGGAAAACGCAGACTAAGGAATGAAACAGAAACGTTAGTTTTCAAAAATTTGGCATCAGCAGCCAATAGGAACCATGTATCCCTTCTTTTAGTATAAACCGATCGAATCGAAGTAATATTGGAAGTTTGACTTTCCCAACGAAGAATTTTCTACAGAATAAAAGTACAGAGATTATCTTCCAGTTGCTTATTAAAATAAATACTAAATAAAAATGCTTTTTAGGGAAAAAGAACAGATACTGAGTAGCGTTTACAAGCATAATTTAAAAAATTACGTACTTTATTTTGCGATATGCCAATTGAACATTTAAAACCAGTTGTTTCAAGAATACTTATTCGTATTTCGTGCGCCAATTTTAGGGATTCTATTAAAGCTTGTCCATTATCATAGAGTTGAAGCAGTTTAAATTGCCAGTCAGTATCTGACAAAGTCACGCTCATGTCATCTGTTATCACTTTCCGAAAAACAATTTCTTTATCAGTTGGCAATACAATATTGTTTCCGGGGTAAACTTCACTTGTGATGCTACTAAAGCCAGAATTAATACGATTTGCAATATAATCTATGCATAACTACAAAAACAAAACAACCAGTGGCATCGATATATGCTTCATCAATACTGGCCCTCTCAATTTTATCAACGAACTTTGTAATGCAGTTAATCACCTCAGTACTGGCTTTCCTAAATCTTAACATAAACGAATTTTAAACTCACTTTCGAAGATCAGCTTTCCCTCTTCGTTCAGGGACTTTAAAAAGCAAAATATCTGGACACTTTGCCTTGGCATCATCTCCACGCATATGTCTATTCACTCCAATAGCTCTAGCTTCGTAACTGACAGCTATAATACTAAGAAATGAATTAATTCACCTACCCTCCACCTCTCCACTCATTATATTGCACAACAGCACATGGTTTACCTTTGGATTCAGGATGTTCACGTTGCATTACTTGGACATAGAAACAATCCATGTCTATGAGAAATATTATTCTGTCCATTTTTAAAACTATCACTAAAAGTGAGGTGATCAATTTCAGCCTTTTCACATGGAATGGCAAATTCAGATACTGAGTGACTATGATTGGCTGAAAGTATAGAAATACAGGAGAAATGTTAACACACATGCACTTATGAAATAACCAAATAAACCCATGCATAATATATAAAATATATTATCTGCTGAAGAGGAACATAATATAGTGCAAAAGTTATCGCAGATACATTACATATATCATGAATACACTTCAACACAATCATAAGTCATTGGATTTGATATTTCAACATATAACCAAAAAGTTCAGAAGCATCAATATAAATTAAATAGAAATACTAATTTAACGTCAGAGTTGAAGTAACAGTTGTATTTCGTATACTACATAACATTAAATCGAAGTTAAATCCTTTGATCTTAATTTCATGATTCTGTGGAGGATGTTAAATCCTCCGCCTTATGTAAAATAACATTGACTGATAAATTTAATCCACCATGGCTGATTGTAACGAATTTTATTTAAAAAGAATTTTTTCCTTTTATTTTCCAGAACATTCTTTGTGCGCCATTTTCAGTTATTCGAGTGTCTCGCTCCTTGACTGGTCTTATATATCTTGGTCTGCTGCATTTTAACATTTTTCTCTAGTAACTCGGATACATCTCGTCAAATATATTCCTCCATAAATTGCTTTTGCTCTAATATAATAGAACATTGGGAAGAGACGTCCTAGAACAGGTAATTTGATAAATTCTGTTGTTCACGTATATCTCCTTCCAGATTATTTGTTCGGGAATTGTCAAGATACAACGTTCGCATTCCGATTGCCTAACATTAAATGTTGATTTAATTGGTAAACTAATTACCCATGGATAACGATATTAAATTGGAGGACACAAGTAGGTTAGTGCAGGATATTGCTGAATTGAACCTAGGATATGTAAACGGTAATATAAGCCTATCAGATTCTACTGTGAATTTTAGGACTTCAAGCGATCTGGCATCTATGGGGCTATCAGACTCGAATAGGTTAGGGGCCTCAACAAAATTTGGCGACCGCGCCAGTCCAAGAATTTTAAGTCTACTGCAGTACAAATCAGAAAAACATTCAAGTTGGGTAGGAGATGCCCAAATGATATTTAGTGTTTATAATATTGTAAATCCAATGGAGAAATTTGTTGCAGCATGGATGGCATTGCCTGAAAATTTCAGAGACAGAACTGTGGAAGAAAAGCCGTACAATGCATTTGAGTTATTAATGGCTGAAGTTCAACAGAGATATCAGCCTGGAAGATCAGCGCAAATGTGCGAACTATTACGCTTAGAAAAAATGGAGCGTCAATTACCGTCCGAATTTTATGAACGCCTTTGCACAAAAGCTTCCAGGTTGAATATATCTAGAGATGTAGTCAACTCCATTTTCACAGCTGAGCTACCAATTAGGCTTAGAACAACATTGGAAGTATTTGACACAATGAGCATTGATTGGCCAACTAAACTCAGAGGGTTAGATGGCGTGTATAAACAGCAGGAACCACAAGTACATGCTGTAATAGCAGATTCTGTCACGATGCAGCCAGTCAGGGCAGATACCGAAAACAACTATACAAGAAACTGCGTTTCTTATGTAGAGAAGTTGCTAGCTTACGTAGTGATATTGCACAACTTCAGAGTCAGGATAGGTATAATAGACGTCGAAGGAGTCACTCGCGTCAACGCTTCGAAGGGCCACGCGGATGGTGTAAGGCACATTGCGAATACGGACGCAGTGCGAAGTGCCAAGGTGAAAATTGTATATAAACGCGATTAGGTGGACCCAGATGGAAAGGAAGCACAAAACCGGTAGAGAGAAATCCATCACCGGGAAAAAGGCAAAACCCCCGCTAGTAGGAGCCGTAGGGGGGTTCCATTGCAAAGGCTCCCAGATATGCCTTTAAAAGGCATACTCAAAGCTAAAGATGCGTCTAGAACAGATAGTATCGAGATAGAAGGCAAGAGAGTCCGATTCTCACTAAGCGGAGATCTGGAAAACATTGCCGGATTGTCCAGCAACAAGTTCATTATTAAGGATGAATTAGCTGGATTAGACTTTCTTATCGATACGAGTGCTGAGGTAAGCATAGTTAGGTCAGACGTGGTGGAAGCAGATTGCCCCACATTTGATTATCTGCTATGGGCCGCTAACGGTAGTCCGATAGTAGTGAAAGTGATGAAAGAAATGTCGGTAACGTTAGGCCAGAAATCTTCCTTCCAATGGAATATTCTAGTAGCCGGTGTCAAGGACCATATCATTGGCATGGATTTCTTGACACATTTCAAGCTGACATTAGACCCCAAGGCTAGGACCATCGCAGAAGGCGTAGGGATAGCAACACCTACTGAGTCTAACACGTCGGCAGTTAGAACAGTCCTCTTACCTTGTCCATCAGTCGCACATGACTTTGCCGATATAATCGAGAGGCACCTAGCAGTGTCTCAGCCTTTCAGTGCCAAAAGGATAGGCTTGAAGCCAGGAGTAGAACACCAAATAGAATTGGTGGCTCCGTTGCCTTGTTCACCAAAGGCTCAACCATTGGCAAAACAAAAGCAACAAGTTGCTTTGTCCGAATTTCACCAATTGCGCAAAGAGTGGATTTGTAGAAGGTCAAATTCCAATTTTGCTTCCCCAATAGTGGTAGTTCCCAAACCTGAACCGGGTCAATGGAGGCTTTGTGGGAATTATGGTCTACTAAATTCAGTGACGAATGGTGATTCTTATCCTCTCCCTAACCATAGTACTTTACTCCAAGATATAATGGGATATGAGGTTTATTCAACTTTAGATCTCCAGAAAGCGTACTATCAGGTACCACTGTAGGAAAGTTCGATACCACTCACCGCAGTCAGATTTCCAGGAGGGGGATCGCACGAATTTCTTCGTATGCCTTTTGGTTTGAAAAATGCCAGTCAGACATTCCAGCGTTTGGCTGAAGAAATCCTTCAGAATTGTCCGTTTGCGAGGGTATATATAGACGACATAATTATTTTTAGTCGCTCCCGAAATGAACATCGTACGCATTTGGAAACGGTTTTGACCAGGCTGGAACAATATGGATTAGTGGTCAAACCTAACAAGAGTAATATAGGTTGCTCTTCAGTTAAATACCTTGGTCATATACTTTCCAAAGACGGAATTAAACCTTTGGAAGATAAGATCCAAGCTATTAAGGACGTAACGGAACCCCGAACCGTACGCCAGTTGCGAAGGTTCTTGGGCATGATCAGCTATTGTCATCGATTCATTCCAGGTCTAGCCGGAATTCTTGGATCGTTAACAAGCCATCTCACTCGTGAAAAAGCACGATCAAGAAGTCTTAGCCTTTAATCTTGAGTAAAAAGACCGAGAAAATATCCAAAAGGCCAAGGATATGTTAAGTGACGTAACAACATTAGCACCTGTAGATTGGGAAAAACTTTTCGAGCTAATCACAGATGCCTCAGATGTTGCATTAGGGGCAATGCTACAGCAAAGAGATCAGGACGTAGTAAGACCGATTGGGTTTTATAGCCGTAAGCATAATGATCGAGAAAAACGTTATGATACGTTTGGCAAAGAGATTCTAGCAGTGAATGCCGCAGTGATACACTTCGAGCATTACTTAGATGGTCACAAGTTTAATTTATTGACCGAACATAAGCCATTGATCAGCATACTTGGTAAAACAGCTAGGCTTAATTACTCTCGTAGAGTAAATTCCCAAATACCACGGTTAACATAGTTCGATTTCACAGTGTCTCATATTGCTGGTAAAGAGAATGTGGTAGCCGATGCACTTAGCCGACCGAATGAAACTGATGTCGAGCTGAAGTAAATGGAAACAAATACTTGCTGACAATGGTAGATAGATTTAGTCGTCAATTTGAAGTGGCAATTTTAAAAGACATGACAGCGCAAGAAGTTTTGTTCGCGTTTCTACATAATTGGATATCGCGTTATGGTGTTCCGGAAAAGGTCACTAGTGATCGCGGTAGTCAATTTATGTCCGAGCTTTTCGTAAGATCCCTCAACATCATGGGAACCACTGTAATACATACTAGCGCGTATAACCCACGAGCGAATGGGATGGTAGAAAGGCTACATCGTGAACTGGAAGCTGCATTAAGGTGTACTAGTGGAACAAGCTGGATACACGATCTTCCTATAGTACTACTCGCCATGCGCAACAGATATAGGTCACAATTAGGTACTTCCATAGCAGAACTGGTTTATGGAGAACCATTAAGGTTGCCTGGAGATCTTCTTATAGAAACTCCAAGTAGAAAACATGTGAAGTGACCCACATTAGCTAGTGGCACAGAATTGGCTATATAAAATGTTCTCAGTTTAATGCATATAATTGTGTTGAATTATAATTGTTAAAAGAAAACATGTGAAGGGACCCACATTGGCTATATAAAATGCTCTCAGTTAAATATTCTTCACAACATCGTTAATTACCATGAAAATAACAATCAGACATTTTAAATTTGCCTACAAGTGTTATTTTTAATAGTAAGCCGAATTAAACTAATACATGATAATTCAATAGTTAAAAAATAAAATTGAAAATAAGCCCATAATAGCCAAACGTAAGGATAAGTGAAAGAGGAAAAAATACCAACATAACGTTTGATAATCGTATTATTTACGCGCCTAAACTTAAATCATTCGTTAGTATAGGCATGATGATTGGTTCTTACAATTTATATGACATAAAACGCCTTTCGGAAACTATATAATAGAACAAAAATGCATCTAGATTACCTACACAATAAAACAAGATTAATATATTAAAAGTAAATTTTAAATTGTTACATATAATATTTTAGCGCTGCAAGACAATAAGACAGGTTAAGCTATTAAATACTGTGACAACAGAAAGATATAACAGAAGACATAAATAAAACCGGTAGTACAGAGTAAGTTCTTTCCGACAAAATTAAAGTAACACTTTTTAACGACACAAATAAATTGCTGACATATTGCGTAAATTAAAATAAATTTTATTTACGTTGCACCAATTAGAAAAAAGAGAAACTTGCCGTTAACCAATAGTGTGCAAGTAGACATATATTACTATGGCATGGCTATTTAAGCACGGCAAATTTACCATGCAGTTCAGTTGTCGCATTTGCCTTCTGCTTTGCGTTACGTGTGCGTGCTGTCGGCTGTCATTACCTACGCTGGTTATTGGATTGTCTTCACCAACAATTGGCAACATCCGTGACTCATCTTGTTGCTGTACAACCAGCGAGACGAGCCAATTAATGCAGAACTTCAACGAAGTTTCCACATCGAGATTACAACGCAACAACAGAAGGAACCACAGCCAGAGTCAACCCAAGGCTCTAGGACATCTTCACACTGAAGGATCTTTCTCGGCATTTGCCGGAGAACGCACGACCGGCCCTGTTAAGGGCCCCCTATCAGAACAATAACTCTATATCCATAGCACTTTAACCGAGTTTGTAACGTCGTACGGCATTTACTTGAAGCTGGGGCGTTTACAAAATTGGCGACCGCGCCAGGATATTGAGTATTGTACTGTTTTTTTGGTATAAATAAAATTGACTTTCTTTTTCATTTATTTGGGATAAAAATAGATTAACATTTGCGTTTACGTCTTCTTTACTCTGGTCGTGGTCTTCTGGGAATTTTGTTGGGTATATGTTCGTGGATTTCTGGTGAATTTTTTTTGGGGTATATGCTCTGTTCAACTTTCCTACGTACAAAACTGCACCGTACGTACTCGACAGGCTCAATTGCGGAAAATTTCAATTTTTGGAAGCAGTTACTGTGACGTGTTTTGTGAAGGAACTAATTCATCTGTGTTCTGCGCTACCAATGCGGGAGACCTTCAACTGTGGAAGCTGTTTGTGGGTAAGCGTTTCGTTAAAGTATATTTATACATTTTCATATTGCTTATAAATTTATGCTTTTAAGATCCCGTAAGATTGTTAGAATGTCAGGTCCAATTTTAGATATTGATGTTCCTGTTTGGGATGGAGATAGTGAACTATTCTTTATGCGCGTAGACTCCGCTTTCTCCCCGTTTCCTGATTATGACAGTCATAAAAAACTGTTATTGGACATCAATTAACTCCTCATATAAAAATAAATCAATTTTTATTTTTGGAAATTTGATGTTATCGCTGGTTTCATAAAACAATATTTATTTTTTGAAAAAATATTGTAAATTGTTTGGAAGTTCTTTTGTTCATATTGTCGAAGTTTTTTACTTGTCTTGTCGAAGGTAGAAAAGAGTTTTTTTCTGAGTTGCTGAAGCGTACAAGCGGAACACTGCCTGGTTTTATCTACGATATATTTGCAAATAAATTATTGCAATCTTTTTGTAGATTGTTATTTTTAATTATCAGCGTAAAGAACAACAAATTTGCTTCAGGTAATTGACTTGGATATTTGTTTTAAGATTAATCCTCGTCTGGTTCTGTAAACTGTGAATATCAGCGTATCCTGGTAAGCTTATTTAATATAATATATAAATTGCAAGTAATTTTATAATATTATGGCTGGTTTATTAAATATTGTGGATACAGAGCAGTTAGCAAGTGGACTTAAGGACTGTAGTTTAAAAGATAGTTCAGAGGAACTTAAATGTTCCAAATCAGATGATCATTCCGCATATATCGATTTTCCGGGCCTGGCATCCCAGAGACTCACTTATGGTAGTGACCAAAGGGCCTCTACAATATAACACTTTACTTGAAAAACTCAACGGCAGCAATTTCTTCTCGGTGATTGACCTCAGACACGCCTACCATCACACCCCGGTAGCACCACAGGATATCGAAAAAACTGCAGTCCTCACTCCATTTAGCCTTTTCTAATATCTTTACATGCCTTTTGGACTTAATTGTGCAACACAGACATTTCAAAGATTCATGGACAACATACTTCGCGACGACTCTGCTTATTGTATGCCATATCTCGATGACATTATGGTATTCAGTCCAGATTTAGAATCTCATGCGAAGCATCTACGAAATGTCCTTTCACGCTTATCCAACCACGGATTCAAGATCAATTGTGACAAGACGCAGATTGCAACTACATCCGTGGACATCTTAGGGCATCGTATCACGCCCCAAGGTATTCAACCGTTGCCGTCAAAGGCGAATTCAATCAAGAATATCAAGTCACCAAGGACTGTAAGCGAGTTGCAGAAATTCCTGTGAGTACTATACTATTATCGCAAGTTCCTTCCGGGCCTTTCAAAACAACTTTATCCTTTGTGCAAGCACCTGCGGAATCAAAAAGGACTTAGCAAGAATTCCATCATTGCTTGGTCATCCGAAGACGAGGAATTACTTCGACTCGCCATCAACTCGTTAGCAAATGCCACAATGCTAACACATCCAGATTTTCAAAAACCATTTCTACTCACGACAGATGCTTCTGAATTTGCTATTGGAGCCACGTTGGAACAAGAGATCGACGGAGTTCGGAAGCCTATCAGTTTCTTCTCGCGTACTCTCCAACCAGTAGAAACGAGGTACGACACTTTCGATCGAGAGCTTCTCTCCATCCACGACGCAGTGCGCCATTTTATCAGCATCATTGGCAGTAGCAGATTTGTTGTTTTCACAGATCATGCACCATTAGTTAGCGCACTTCGAAACGCAACGTCATCTATCGCCATAGTACCCTGCCAGAGTGGAAAGACAGCTTTCACGTCTAAGCGAATGGCAATTTGACATCTCTCACGTCAAGGGCAAACAGAACTTCATAGCAGATGCCCTCTCTAGGCCAGACGTCTCGCTACAACCACCTTCGCCGTCACAATCCACTGTCAACTCCGTGGCACTCAGTGAACATACACTAACTCCAACTCTCCTGCGAACTGAACAACGTGGTGAAATTCACATTCGAAGATCAATAGCCCGTCAACCAACCAAGTTCAAATGCCGTCTGTGGGAAGGCTTACCAATTGTTTACTTCACGGATACGCAGCCCAAAAAGCCAGTTCTGCAGACGAAGTAACTAACGGTTTTATCTCTGCATGGATATCCAATTATGGTGTTCCCAATGAGGTCATCACGGACAGGGGCACTTACTTCTCATCTAATCGTTTCAAAACCACCTTGCTGTACATGGGATGCATCTTACGCCAGACGACTGCCTACCATCCCCAAGCTAACGGCATGGTAGAAAGAATGCATAGGGAACTCAAAGCTGCTTTAGCATCCTCGTCCATTAATGGCAACTGGGTCGATGCACTACCTTTAGTTCTGCTGGCCATGCGTTCCCGTACTCGTGAATCCATTAAAACATCTGCGTCACAACTCTTGTATGGCATGGATCTACGCCTGCCTAGTCAGCTCCCACGTCTACTACCGGCACAAGATGACCCACAAGACGAAGCTATCCGCCTTCGACTTCATTTCGGTAACATGTCTGAACAGCAGCCGAGACATACGCCTCGTCCAGTCTTCGTTCACCCACAGCTCCACAGCTGCAAGAGAGTACTCGTTCGCAACGATAATGCTGTTGCACCACTACAACCAAAGTATCGCGGTCCTTACCCGATTTTGCTCAGACAACCAAAATACTTCATTATTATGCAAGGCGCTACACCGACATCAGTAAGCATAGACAGGTTGAAACCGTTTGTCGAACCGCCTGATCCTGAGAGCGTTCAACCTTCTACACACGTCTCAGACTCCGTCTGCCCACCATCTCAATAGCCTGCTTTTTATAACGCGTAATTGATCTTTTTTAAACATTACCATTAAGTATCAAAATTTTTTTAACCTTACGTTATTTTTCGCATTTATCTCACGTGGCATAACCAGCTGTTCTTAGCTAACAATTGTGTAGCATTTTTGAACAGTTCCTTGGTATTATACCATCTCTGAGGCAATGTTCGTGTACATATTTTATGCAGTTACCTTTGATTTTAATGTATATATTTTTACATTATAATGTATTTCTCACACATAACATCACACTGCCTATTTGGTATGACCAGCTACTTGGACCTAACGCTTTCGTGTAGCAACACTAAGTAGTTATCAGCTTCATATCATGGTACAGGCCACTTTCAATGCATATCTCAACTTCATCAATTGCACAAAGACCACTCTACAAATGTCATGACCACAACGTCGAGCACTCTAGCTCCTTTGTTCGTATACAAACACATTGACGACGATCCAACCTGCTTAGGTTTTAACTTAAACCTGGCAAATTCAGAGGCGATTTACCTCGAAATCTTCACGCTGCGGCTCCCAAAACTTACACTGCTCTATTTTGCCTCACGTGGTATGACCGACCACTAGAGCTAACAATTTGTGTAGCAATTCCTAGTGGTTACCTGGCATCATATCATTGTTGAAGCAACCAACAAGCATATTTAAGCCCAGCATTTATGGTTCATCATATTTTTGCTTAACTTGGTTCGAACTCTGTCATGCATTTCTTATCTAGCCTCGCAGAGAGGAATTTTTTCCTTTTTTTCAGAGAGGAAAGTGTTGTAACGACACAAATTAATGGCCGACATATTGCGTAAATTAAATTCAATTTTATTTACGTTGCACCAATGAGAAAAAAGCGAAACTTGCCGTTTAATCAATAGTGTGCAAGAAGGCATGGCATGCTATTTAAGCACGGCAATTTACCATGCAAGTCAGTTGTCGCAATTGCATTCTGCTTTGCGTTACGCGTGTGCGTTCTGTCGACTGTCAATACCTACGCTGTTGATTTGATAGTTTCACCAACAATTGGCAACATCCGTGACTCATCTTGTTGCGGTATAACCAGCGAGACGAGCCAATTAATTGCAGAACCTGAACGACGTTATCCACATCGTGATTACAACTCAACCACGGGAGCGACAACAACCAGAGTCCACCCAAGGCTCTAGGACATCTTCACACTCTGAATAATTCAGAAGAACGCACGACCAGGCCATCTTAAGGGCCCCCTATTAGTAACAAATCTCTATTCAGAGCACCTTAACCGAGTTTGTAACGTCTACGGCATTTACTTGAAGCCGGGGCGTTTACACATTTTTTATCTATTTTTATATATGCGTAATTTTTTGAAACTTGGTGTTTTAATTCTTTTGAAGCACTATGAATAAGTAATATATTTTCATCTGTCATCAGGATAAATATATTAAATTAGTAACTATTCTATTCTATTTAAAACATATCTGTAAAAGATAATTATTTTGCTTATATTTTATTTTGTATGTAGTCATCTTAATAATTAATTTTAACGCGATGTCTTCAGACCATGCTTGTCCGAATCTTACAAGAATACGGGTAATGCTTCAATTAGTGGATTATTCTAGTCACTAATCAACTCAAACAACACGGAAGGTTCAAATAGCGATGGTGTGCCGTCATTAAATGGCAAAGTCTCTGTATATCGCCCATCAAAAGTTGTACCTGTTTTTTATGGTTAGGAGAAAAGGTTTTATGTTAATTGTAAATGCTTTCCCACTGGTAATACTATCGACGTTAAAAAGTTCAAGTTTATGCTTTGAACAAGATTTAGGTAATTCATGTGAATCTTATTAAATTATCAACAGGCATCACTAGCTATATTTTCTAATATTACGAAAGTAGTATTATGCAAAGGTGACTTGCAGTTATACATTGTTTATCACTGACCGTGCGTGCGGATTGTAACAAATGCCATTGACCGTAATAATATTTAAATTTAAGTTTGCGAACTTGAAGAAAACACAAATCCCATTGTGTTTAGCCAGTCGTTCAACAAAACTGCAAAACTAACGTCAGCCACACGTTTCGACCTTCCATGATCATCATCAGAGTACGAAGAAATATTGACCATCGAGGATTACATATGCATGTTTTGTGTGCGCTCATGTCGGTTTGTATGCATGTATTTGGTTAAATGTCTTTTAATATTGCTAGTGTAAATACATTAATTCATAGAAATATTTATGTATATAGGCTTGTTATTATTCTTGAAAATTTGCTTTATGTAACTATCTGTAGTAGTTCTGTCTTTTAAGGTAGTGATGTTACTGATATAAACTAAGCAAACCAAAGACGTTACTAGCATGCATCTAAACATGTAAGAGCAGGAAAGGGTAGGTGCTTTCATATCAAAGCTGTTGCTACCTGGCAACGTAAATTCAGGCTGAACTAAATCGTATGTCAGCATAAACTGAAATCTTCAATTTTTATTACTATCGTAACAACTTTAACATTTGAAGATCAGTCAAAACTGGAACAAAAAAATTCTCCCAATCTATAGAATTCTGTAGAAACAAAAAGCACTCGAACTATTCGAGGCAGACACTAGCAGCAATCGAATAACTAGATGTGTGTTTGGGGCGGTGTTTTTGTCGGCGTCCTGATTAAATCGGTAATCCGGAAACAATTCTATATTAAAATTGAGAACCATGACTAGCAATTGATTGTAGTCAACAATACATACAATCAATTGCTAGTCATGGTTCTCAATTTTTTGC